>BGNK01000005.1:355951-396703 GCA_003297005.1 Symbiodinium sp. clade A Y106 | reverse complement strand
AACTAAATTTCCTGGATAACCACCCCTTCCAGCCCAAGCCGCCCAAGCCTCCAGCCAGACCCTTAGCACCAGCAAAAATGCCCCAGAAAATTTAGAATCGAAAAATAAAATTTCTGAGCTCTGCGCCTGCTCTCGGATCCACGATCCACATGTGGGCGGGTTCAATACTCTCTGGCACCGGGAAATTTAGAATCCCAAAATAAAACTTCCTGGAAGCCTCAACCCCAGCCCAAGCCACGNTCGTACAACTTCCGGACCCTCGACAGTGGGAAATTTCTTCTTGCCATGCACACCCGAATAAGAAATATCTAGAGTCTGGGGAAGGAGCACCCGTTTCTTATTAAACTGATCGACCGTAGTGTATATGAAAGCCTCACAAACGCCTAAGCATAGACTATATGGGAAGGTGTCAAAATTGAGGTCCCTTTTGGGGTACCCTGAATAGTAGGTGCCGTATTATAATAGGGACCCAAAAAGGGACCATAATTTTGACAACCACCCATATGGGCACATGGAGCCTTAGGGCCTTAGGGTTAGCCCTGAACCCAAAGACCTCCTTACTGAAAGCTTTGAAGGATCACGGGTGAGTTGCTGTGGGCCAGCGTTCGGGCTTGCAAGCGCATGTCTTGGAATAGGGGTTGCCCAGATTTATCACGACTATGGTGGGAGGCACAGGTCTATAGTTCAATACGGCAATGTCTTGGGTTGCTGTTTAGCGGATTCGACAGTTTTGAGAAATTGGCAGTTGCCGAAAATTAGGGGTACCTTATTTTGGGGTCCTTATAATAAGGATCCTACTATTTAGGGTACCATATTCGGGTCCCCTATTTTCGGAAACACCCAACTGCTTGAAAAAGACAAAGATGAGCATGCTGCCCCGGGACTCTAGATCTTCCAAGATCACTTAACAAATGTAATGGAAAACTGGTGTAAAATTAAGATCATGTGGTAGAATCTTGAGTTCCATTAAAGATTACCTCGAGTTCTTGGTGATGCCATGGTCTTAGAGCTCTATCATTAAACCCTAAGTCATACATTCCTACATGATCATGACATCACCTAGAGATACAGTGAGTGGCTGGTGACCAGCGAAGCGTATGTGAGAGAGGTGGGACATGTGGTTCAATTGAAAGAAACGTATTGTAAGCCCAATAAGATAAACCACGCGAACCACAAAACGAAAAGGAAACCGAAGGAACGTTAATCCTCATCCAATAGATGACAGCGAGTTCCATTTCGAGCATCTGGACAATACGAGATCCTTCTTGGCAGAACAATAAATCCTAAGAAATGCATTGGGGAAAAGGTAAGAAGGATACCAATAAATAATAGAATGTAGATGAAACAGAGAAACTGTACTAGAGGATGAACATCGTAATTTCTTAATACCAACAATCTTTCCTCCATTTTAAATTAGCCCCGAAACCTAAGCCCAATGTAATGTGGAAGTCCAAATAGTTATCGATACTTAGCGATATTATTCCCGAGGGCTCCTGACTGAACATTTGCTACAGAAAACCCCAAACCCTATTCAAACCACTAAGGTGCACCCTAAACCCCAAACCTTAACCTTAAACCCTAAACCCTAAACCTTAAAGCGAAGGTGTGGGCTTTAGGGTGTTGTGCCATGTGGCAACGATCGAGGCGACCATCGTCCGGAGCTCTACCATCAGGTGGATCACCTCGGATTCGTCTGCGACATATAAAGATCGGATTTGGTATACTAGCTGAACTCTTATTTACCCGAAAACTTGAAAACACACGATGCTATCATGTTAATAACAGAATATATGAATCTACCCGAAGCCCTGTTCTAGTTACTCTAGTTGTTTAAGGCGCCGCTATAGCCCCAGAAACCCTGGTAAACAAGAAGCTTACCGAACCGTTTTGAAGAACCCCCAAAACGCTTCTCAAACCATTCAGGCCCCTGTATGTTTGGGACTTGTCTCAAGCCTGCTCATCGAGTTACTTACCACGGCTGGCTTCTGATTCTATTCGAACTCAGGTATTTACGGGTAGATTCGGGAGTAGCAGAATCTAGTGAGGTCTTGCACGGGAATACAATCGGTTCCACTCTTGTTTGAGATTTATGATTTAGGTTCCAAGGCTTAGCTCTGACCAAGCTATGAAAGACGATCGACATGCAAGATGAACACCGAGCGTCAGGTTAGTAGGTTTCAGAAAATAGGGTGCTGTTTCTAGGTCAGGCAGTAGATTCAGGCCAGCCCCCGGTCGCAGCCTGTGCTTCTGTGCACGGGCCTTTTGAAGAATAATACATCGCATTCGGCAGTTTAGGCCAGAATCCAAACCCTAAATTATATCGTAAACCCTGAACCCAAATTGGCCTAAACCCCGAATTCCAAGGCTTGATAGTTGCGCAGCACCGTACGATTGTCCCGCGCGGAGTGTAGGTTCTGTAATCTGATGAAGATCATTACTACAGAATTCTTCATAAGGACCCCTTAAGGAACAATAGTGGTAGCTAGTCAGGCCCCTATATTTGTCGCTTTCGGTGCTTAAGGTAGGGGTTTGGGAGATAGAGGCACGCTCCTCAAAGCTGGGTGGCGCGTGCCAGACGAAGGATGCGCGCCAAACGGAGAATGCGAAGGCACATGCCTTGGCCGAGCGCCAGAATACCCCCAAATTGGGGTTTATAGTGTCTGGGGTTTAGGGTTTAGGGGTTGAGGGTATAGGGTTGAGGGTGTTTGGGTTTAGGGGTTTGAGCGGGTTTGGGGTGTACAGGCAGCTCACTATGTAGCTCACTATTGTACCCTTGTATCCTATATAAGTAGGAATACAAGTCAAAAACAGGAACCATTTCAAAGGATAACCCGAAGTATCATAATTCTAGTACAGGATATGATGTCTGTGTGTATATATACATATATATTATGTATGCATGAAAATATCTGTGTGTGCATCATATCGGTGCTGCGCGGAAAAGACAGACGAGAAGTTGGCAGGTTCCGGTTCTAAACTCAAACCACAGAAGCCCCGCTGCTCCTCCGTAAAGGGTGGGCGGGGCTTGAACCATGGCATGGTGTGAATTGAAGGCTATGCTTGCGATCATTGTGCCAATTGGGAGTTTCCGAAAATTCGGGGTACCTTATTGTGGAGTCCTTATAATCTGGATCCTACTATTTAGGGTACTATATTAGGGTCCCCTATTTTCGGAAACTCCCAATTCGTGAGTTCACCCCGCAAGACAGTAGACGACAGTATAGAGCCAAGAAATTCCCAAGATCCTATGGAGCCCGGGAAATTACAAAGGTGCGATATAACAACTCATGACTGAATTCTGCTTGCACCCTCAGTTGAATATCGTTGTTCTATCCTTAGTCCATCCTTTAGGATCCTAACCGTCCTAGCCATACTTGAATGTCCAAGTTATGAAGAAGCCTCATAAAAAGGGATTGCAACCGCCTGTTGTTCAGACTTGAAAAAGAATCAGAAAAGAATACAGGGGGTGCTACTTGGGAACCTTGGTTACTCAAAGCAGGCAGCTAAAATGTAGAATCTAAGTATATAGTCCCCAAACCCCTGACCTGTGTAGAAGCCTCATACAACCCTTCTGCAACCGTCGTCTAAGTCTAACCGTCTAACGATTTATTGTAAGCCGTTCAAGCCCTATACCACCCCCCCAACAACAACAAATCACCTCCAGAGACACGTGCAACAAGACATCTAACGCCCCAAACCCTCAACCCTAGACCCTAAAAACCCTGAAGCAGCGTGGTGGAATCCTGCAAAATCTCACGTGATGCGGGGAGCTGAACAATTCGAACAGGGTTTGGGGCGGTCCATGTTTATATCATGGCATTAAGGAACCCCTACGGAGTAATATAGGTAAGTTCTTCAGGACCCTATGTTAATAGCCCGGTATGGAGCCCCTCTGACTCCCCTATGGGTCCAAAGGACCCAATAATTAGGTACTCGTTTTTAAGTTAGTATCTATGTAGGTTGCTACTTTGGAGAGTATATGATAGTTAGGTACTGGGACCCGTAACTTACGGACTCGGCCAGGGCCCAAAACCCTAAACCCTAAGACCCTAAACCCTATAGATCCCTATCAAGGAACCCCTATAGCACCCTTTGAAGGAACCCTAAAACCCTAAACCCTAAGACCCTAAACCCTAAACCCCCCAAAAAACCCAAAGAAACCTAAAACCCCGAACCCCCTCTGACTCGGCCACGTTACCGATGTTCCCTCCCTGCATCAGGTGCCCGGGGATCTCCTCAGCGGCATAGTCTGCCCACCTGTTTTAGGCTTTGGGGGTTTTAGGGTTTGGGGTTGTAGAGTTTAGGGCTTTAAGGCTTAGGGTTTAGGGTTTTGAGGGTTTTGGGGTTTAGGGTTGGCTTCAGGTTTTTATTGCTTTGGACCCCCCTGTTTTGGCGTCTGCACCTCCTGTCACCAGAGAACACATCCGGGCTTCCAGGTGGTTTAGGGCTTAGCGGGCTCTTCTTCGCTTGGGGGTTTGGGGCTTGGCTGCGGATGGTTCTGTTGTTGAGCTCCTTGGCTGTTGCAGGGCTCTATACGGGAGTATATAAAGCTCCTGAATGCTTGTACTATTGGGTTTTCTATTTTGAAGGGTTCTAAGCCGCAGAGGGTTGGGGTTTCGAGTTTGGGACCGAGTTTTGGGTTTTGTGCGTAGGGTTCGGGGTTGAACCGCTTGGTGAGTCTTTTCTAAGCTGCCCGGTAAACCCCTCGAAATAAAACGGTACCCTTCTTCCCACGCATCAGTTTCCGCCTAATCTGAAGGGTGCTTGGAGGTTCATGGGCAGTTATAAGTGATGTTATAAGTAGGGTACTGTAACTCTAAGTATATCCCTTATTAGGGGACTTATTAGCCCATTTATAACTACCCATGAACCTCCAAGTATAGTCCATAAATCCATAAAACCATGGATTTTGGATCCGCGGGTACTTACTAACCCAAAGGGTCCCAAGTACCTATATAGTAGAATGTAGGGTTTCTATAATAGGAGTTACTATTATGATTTGGGAAAGTATCCCCCATACCACTACATTTCCCTAAGGGTCCAAAGGACCCAATAATGAGGTACTTGGGTTTAGGATAGTAGTTATGTAGGTTACTATTTTGGAGAGTATATGATAATTAGGTCATTGGACCCTTAGGGTTTGATCCTTTGGGTAAGTCCCATGATACTCCACGTAGCTTCGGCCTTGAGGTGTCTAGGGCTTTTGCTCGAAGGTTTCAGGAAGTAGGAGGGCATTGAGGTTTAGCACCCTAACTACCCAGTAACCACTAAAAAGATTCGAAGGTTTAGGGTTTACCTATGGTCTCCATTGTAGTTCCTTTTTTTGGTTTACCCAACTGTATATTATGGATCCTATAAGGTACCCCCCCGCCCCCCCAAAAGGAACTACAATGGAGACTATAGGTAAACTTAAGCAAAACCTGAAACCCTAAACCCGTCTCTGCTAGCGGAGTGGCTGCAGAAGCACGACCACTGTGTCGAAGCAGTTCCACTTCCTGAAGCCGACATCTGCGGTTTGGGGCTTCGGGCGTAAAATTTCAAGGCTTGGCTTAGGGTTGTATTCTTTCCACAAAGAGTCTGCTGAGAGCTCCATAGGGGCATGAAGAGTTCGAAGAGGTTTTTTTTGAAATGTCTCATAACATGATGATAACCAGGAGTGTTAAGGAATCCTATACTAGTCATTTGGCTGGTTGTCAAAATTATGGTCCCTTTTGGGGTTCCTATTATAATACGGCACCTATTATTTAGGGTACCCAAAAAGGGACCTTAATTTTGACAACCACCCATATAGTTTAGCTACTATATGTTGCGGATACTGGCTCCAGACGGGCCGTGCTTTCTGCTTTCGGGCCTCGTGCAAAGCACGAACAACTGGTCGCCGTGAACCCTAAACCTGTGGTATATAGTCTTCATTGTCGCTCCTTTTTGGGACTGATATAGGGGCCTGCATAATTGGAACAAGAGTTCTGGCTATTTATTGTGGTATACTTATACTCTCTCTTCTTCTATGACCTGGCCAAAACTTAAAACAGTTCAAATTTTACATCTTGCTAGTCCCTAAACCCTAGACCTACGTTCCGGTAACAGTCCGGTCATCAGTCGCGAACTGAGGCGCTAGGAAACTCTTGCATTCAGACCCAGCAGCTGGACCGTTCAGAACACGCGCTTTGTGGATCGACCAAGGACGTTTGGGGGGGCCCTACCCAGAGGCCCCAAAGCAGTTCCTTTTTGAGTGACCTTATAGGATTCTATATATGAACCCCAAAAAGGAACTACTTTGGGGCCCCTGGGTAGAAAACAATACGAAGACGAAGACTGCTACGAATACGGTGCGGCATACTTGAGAGAGGCCCTCATGCCCGACGCTGAGGTGAAGACCAGTCTTCCTCCCGCGCGAAGAAATGAACACCTCAGGCAGTCAGGTATAGCACCCTTTCGAAGCCTTCTACAGTCCTTATCTCATAGAGCCCTCTACAAGAACCTTTATCGAACCCCTCCACAGTCCTTTAAGACCCTAGAACTCTTCTAAAAATCCTTCGTTCCTGGCAAAATCAGTGGTTCAATCGTGCTAGACCTATGGACCTGAGGTTTGATCCAGGCTGCAGCGGCTGTGGATCTATGCAGGAGTTAAGGAGGATTTCTGCCCCCTGTACGAGGTTTGGGAGGTTCCGATGTCGAAATTTGGGATCCCCCTGAGGGACCCAAGTGGGGCGGATCGGGGGATGTTACTGTTTAGGGTTTAGGGTCAGACTCACCCTCCAAAGAACTGCAAGGGGTTCGAGATATTGTGGAGAATCGAGTTCTACTTTTCCGAGGGCATGTGCAATGTTTCTCGTCCAGCACACCAAGACTCGGCTATGATGGCGCTGAAATGTTCAAGGTCTGGTCAGACTGAGGAGAAGCCGATAGAATCCTCCGCCCTATATCAACATAGCCAACAGCAGTACATTATGCTTGTCAGAAATTTCCAGCCGCCTGCATTGAAGGCATAAGGGCATAAGTACGAGTCCTAAGTACCTATATAGTAGAATGTAGGGTTTCTATAACAGGAGTTATGATTTGGGAAAGTATCCCCCATACCACTACGTAGGACCCTTTGGGGAAGCGAAGCCCTCAGACCCGGAACACGCGCTGAGAACCCCTGCAGCCGTACACGTAGAGCTTCACACAGACTTCGGCGGTAAAGATGAAGCCTCGAAGCAATCTACAGGGATGTTTGGCGCACTTGTCCAAAATCCTACGGTTACCACATGCTAAAGGTCAATCTTTAGGATTACTTATTTGGGGATTATATTCCCTTAACCCAGAAACGGAAGGCTTGAGGTTACCTCCTTTGCATCTTAGGTTTGGGGTCTTAGCGCAGGTGCCTGTGGCAGTGGGATACAGTCCTTGTGTAACCAGACTGTACCAAGACATATGTATATATAATTATGTATGTCATATACATGCGTGTATATACACATGTATATATACATTCGAATACATCCACAAACAATCTCACACGCATATATGTACATATGAGAACGTATGTATGTACATCTATCTTTCTATATATATATATATATATATACATACACGTATAGATGTATATGGACTAACATAAAAGAATTAAGTACCTAACACCATAGTAGGAAGTGTATTTTGTTTGGGGCCTAGTGACATAATAGGGGGGTATGTATGTATGTATGTATGTATGTCCGTACGTATGTACGTGTGTGTACGTGTGTGTATGTGTGTGTGTAGGTGTGTGTAGGTTTGTGTGTGTGTGTGTAGGTGTGCGTAGGTGTGTGTAGGTGTGCGTAGGTCTGTGTAGGTGTGTAGGTGTGCGTGGCTGTATGGATGTATGGATGGACAGATGGATGGATGTACAGAGATAGACCTCTGGGTTAGCAACTCATGAGTAAACTCAGCATATCGGCAACCACTGAATTTCTGTCCCATGTCGAAGTTGCACCTAAACCCCAAAGGGTCAAATGTAGTGGTATGGGGGATACTTTTCCAAATCATAATAGTAACTTATAGAAACCCTACATTCTACTATATAGATACTTGGGACCCTTTGGGACCCTAAACCCTGGCCTGCGTGTGTGAGGCTGGGGGTTTCTTCGGAATCTTTAGGCAGGGCCTTGCGGAAGGATTTTCGAAGGCCTCTCGTAATGGAAGAGCAGCGACGAGATTTAGATAGATTTAGGAGCCTTAATAATTAGAATAGGGTTTGGGGGCCATTATACTAGAAATATCATAAGGAACCTCCAAAATAGTATAGATAATTATTTAGGCCCCTATATTCATCCTGATCGAAGGTATGACCACCTTTACTGAGAGCCTCCCGCTAGGTCTGAGGGCTTCGAAAAGGTTCGCAGAGTCCGAGGCATAAATAAGGCTAAACCCTAAACCCTGAAACCTAAACCCTAAACCCTAAAACCTAAACCCTAAAACCTAAACCCTAAACCCTAACACCTAAACCCTAAACCCCAAAACCTAAACCCTAAAACCCTAAACCCCAAAACGGAACCCTTTTGCTGCTGGAGAGATTCCGTCAAAACTTACAGCAACCAGCCTTCAGCAGACTGTCTAAGCCTCTGAGCCTGATATCTACATACGGTTTAGGGTTTAGGGTTTAGGGTACAAAGCCCTTGACCACAAACGGGTTCAGGTTAGCACCCTGCCCCAAAAGTAGATCTTCGTAAGATTCAGGTAAGGATTGAAACGTAGTTCCACCCCCCAGAAGAGCAGTTCTTCAGCAGAGTTTAGGGTTTAGGGTTTCCGAAAATTAGGGGCTACCTTATTTTAGGGGCCTTGTAATAAGGATCCTACTATTTAGGGTAGCGGTGCCACTTAGATGGATGCAGGCTGGCTTTGGGATTAGGGCTTGAGGTCGGTCTTTTCAATCTGCCCTGTGGCTCAGCTACTATTCGGGAGGGGCACATTAGGGTAGGGGTGTAGCTGTAACAACATACCTTACTGCCAAGCTCAAAGACTCAGAAACTTGAGACGATATGCAAGGGTCAAACGTCGAACCTACAGCCTTCCTCCAAAACTCACCAGCAAACAGCGTAAAGTGCCCATAGCCTTGGTAATTGGGGTCCGACACTCTGCCGGCAAGCGGCAAAAGACGTGATTGACAAAGTCCGCGCCAGGCATGGCACCTTGCGTTGCGTAGCGCACGAGCACCAACCCCAAACCCAGAGCACCCGGGCTTAGGCCCGGAAAGGGGGGCTGTTGCAGTGACTCCTCTTCCCCATTCCTACAAGGCAGAATGCTTCTTGTGAGGCCTAGGTTGGGACCCAACAAATTTCAAGAAGCCTACAGAAAATGACAGAGAGCGACACACTACTTACGAATTGAAGGCTCGCAGGAAGCAGAAGCGAGCAGCAGAAGCTTCGTTGTGATGGTTGGCGGCGAAGGAGGACGGGGGCTGAAGCGACAGTGCTGGGAGTGGAATTGACAACAATGGGCATGGCAATAACCAGCTAGCCGGAGCGGCAACAGTTGCCATAGTGATACTTAAAATCAGCATTGAACGAAGGCTCCGGCAATGAATTCCTCCAGCCGTGAGCCAGGCAGACTTTGGAAGGCGGCTGACTAAACCCCAAGTATCACGACTTCCACCTCCCAAACCCTGCACGTGGGTTTATGTACTGCGGGGGTCGAAGTTATTGCCATACTATTTTGGTGGTTCCATATAAAATTACACTATAATATCCAACAAAACCGTATTCCAATCATTAAGGCCCCTATACGAGGTTCCAGCACCCAAGCCCGAACTGCCAAACCTCAGTGGAAGCCGAAGGCACGCTGACCGCGGTGCTGAGCGGAGTAGTCGGTCTGCGCTCCGATCACAATAGCGTTCAGAAAGACGAGCAAAGATACCTGAGACGGTCTCTGTTGATTAACGATACTTATAAGTGGGGTTCCTTTGAGGGTTCCATGGGGTATAAGGTCTAAGTCTAGGGTAGTTACCCGTGGGATTATAAGTCTCCAAAATAGGGTTATAACTATAGTCATCCTAGCCTGCTTATAACCCCACTTGTAACTACCAATGAGACGTTCCAGGATGCTTGTGGTGCATCAGGGCTGGAGGTTCGGGGTCTTGCGGTTTGGGCTCTTCACAGTTTAGAGGCCAGAAAATGGGAACAAGGCATTACCCTCATGTGCTCAAGCTCAAGCAGGAGTAGCAGGAGGTCCCATCACAAATCATCCTTAATCCACGGCCCAACTGCTAGTAGTGTGCTGCGGTTTCGGGTTGGTGGCTGAGGATTTCCTTGAAAAGAACATGAACACCCTAAACCCTAAACCCTAAACCCCAAACCCCTAAACCGAACTATCATGAAACCCTGAAGCCCTAGAGCAGGGGCTCCTGCTTTAATTGCCCTTAAAAAGGCAGGTTTCTTGAGGGGGGAGGTGGGGTTGAGGCTAAGACTAAAAGTCTTAGAGAGTCCGGAGCCTATCGTAGCAACTTACAAGCAAATCCGCAATCCTAACAACCATCATTCTCAAACCTGAACCCCTCAAAATCTTCCAACCCTGATATCTAGAGCACCTCCAGGAGGAGCCTTGAAACCCTAAAGCCTCCTTCTGACCAGGGCCGTAAACACCAAGCCTCAAACAGAAAACCATGTGCTGAAACTTAGCACATTTTCAGGAACTCCATGCCTTGCCACAGTATGCCTGTATGTATGCATGCTGCATGTATGCATGCATGCATGTAATTAAGTATGCATGTATGTAGTTTTTAAGTATGTATGTACGTATGCATGTATGTATGTATGTATGTATGTATGTGTGTGTGTAAGCATGTATATGTGCATGTGTGTGTATGCGTGTATGTGTATATGTGCATCTGTGTGTAAGTAAGCAACTAAGTAAGTAAGTATGTATGTGTGTATGTAGGTATGTGTGTATGTGTGTATGCATGGATGTGTCTTTGTGTCTGTATGCTACCTATATATATGTATATATTCATATAGTTATATATGTATATCACAATGTACATTCGTACCTTCTGCATGTACACATGTCTTGTTGTTATATATATATATATATATACACCTGTATACACACCCATACATGCATGTGTATACATGTATATATATATATATACACACACGTTAATATTCGTGTACAATACGAATATAACGAGTCTGAATTCATGCTCATTCCTACGAGGAATTTATTGATTCTATGTCTTCAACATACTGTGCATGGTGTGGGTATCTGACAACCTAGGTTGAAGCTAGCCAAGCAATCTCAACACGCTATAGTAAAGCATGTTGAGATTGCTTGGGGATTCTCCAAAAAAACCCTAAACCCTATCCCTAGATCCCTAATACCTATCTCGCACTCCTAAAATCTAAATTTATGTCCCTGAGGCCCTACGTGGCGTTAGAGACCCCTCGTGCCAGCCATGCTGCTCCGTAGCTGAAGGTGTTGCTGTTTCTGGGCAGCAGGGTTTAGGGTTTGGGGCTTAAAGGGCTTGAGGGTTTGGTAATTTAGCGTCTAGGGTTGTCCCAAGACCCTCGCCCCAATAGTTCTGCAAGGTTCGCGGAAAGCTTTCTGTTGGTTTTCCACGGTTCTGGCTCAGGCTTGCGATCATAGCCTCAATAATTGCTAGTAGAATTCCTCAGGATTCCTTGTTGTCTAATTGTAGCATGATATATCCAAAAACCGCTCCCATCTTGGTCTGTTGGGATGAGGCTTACGGTCACAGGTGGTCCTTCGTAAGTGACTCATGGCGGAAATGGACAGAGCTCCAACATATGGGAGTTTCCGAAAATTAGGGTACCTTATTTTAGGGTCCTTATAATAAGGATCCTTAGGGTACGATATTAGGGTCCTCCTTTTTTCGGAAACTCCCATATAAGCACTCAAAACCCACAGGCTGAAGAGAGTTTCGCGTTCAAGGTCGAGGGAATGGGGTCCAGGGTTCCGGGCTCAGGATTAAGGTAACTGTACTTAAAAGTGCTTAAACCCTAAACCCTAAACCCTATTATAACTCCAATTACTTGTAACCATACTTACTAAGTCCCATGAGACCCTGTCAACCCACATATAAATTGCATTGATCAACCCCCTGAAAACCGTCATGAAGCCTTTAGACAAAGCTGGAGAGCCGAAAGTTTCGAGTAAGAGCTGTGTCCTGCACCCATCCCCTGCCCTTCCCCCGAAGACAAAGAAACACCAACAATAGAAATTGTATGTTTCGACAACCGATCTGCAGTAACGCCTCTTTCTTCTGTATCTACGCGAGACAGCCACCACTTAGGGATGGTCCCCAGCCTTCAAGCTCTAAAGCTCAAAGCCTGAAAAGGCCTCGGCTAAACCCAAGCATGCTCTTCTGAGGTTCCCGACATCATTTGATAGAGCAAGCCTGCAAAGTAGAAGGTGAGGCGGGTGTTGGGTTTAGGGCATATAGTTTAGCGCTTAGGCCTTAGGGCTTGGGCTGCATATCCGAAACGACCCGATTGTCTGAATCCTAAGCCGCAGCCTAGTAATCCCTCAACCAGGGCGTCCATCTCTCTGTCGGTTTGTCTGCTCCCGTCGACATAATTCTTGTCGTGTCAAGGGCTGCCCTGTGTAACAGACACACACACACATGCACAGGCAAGCCCTGGAAAACAGCTGCCGATGATCTCTCACTCGGGGATGAGTTGCAAGAACCAGCAAAAGAGCCCAAATACTCTCACCCTCTCTTTCAAACAGCCTGGATTCAGTGGTAGGTACATTCACCTTGGAGCAGCAAACATGCTTCAAGCCCACACTTATTAGCCTCACCTCAAGGACATGATGTAACTACCCCAAAATCACTACATTTCAAGGTGACTTGGTCCTTATAAGGAAAAAGTGGCAGAAACCCTTAACTCTAAACCCCTACTCCCGAACCGCTATAGAGCCCTAAAGCCTAAACCCCAAAACCCAAAACCCTAAACCCTAAAGCCCTAAAGCCTAAACCCCAAAACCCTAAATTCTAGCCGGGTCCCTTCGGGCTCCTTCAAAGGACCCTAAACCCTAAAACCTTAAACCCTAAAACCCTAATCTAATCCCTAAAACCCTAAACCCCAAACCCTAAAACCCTAAACCCTAAAACCCTCAACCCTAAACCCTAAAACCCTAACTAAACCCTAAAACCCTAAACTCAGAACCCGGGCCTCGCGTGCTTGCAGCTTCATGCTCGAGTTTCATGAGCTCTCGGCCTTTTGGAGGAGCTAGGGGTTTCTGGGGGTCTATACGTAAAGCCCCAAGTTGAGGGTTTAGGAAAGCCCCAAGGGTAGGGTTGAGGGTTTAGGGTTTAGGGTTTAGGGTTTAGGGTCTATACGTAAAGCCCCAAGGGTCCAAAGGACCCAATAATTAGGTACTCGGTTTTAGGATAGTAGTTATGTAGGTTAGGATTTTGGAGAGTATATGATTCTTAGGTACTTGGACCCCTGGGGAAGATTCCGTACATACTGGAAGGGTTCATCTATGGGTTCTGTGAAAGGTTCTATGAAGGGTTTTAGAAGTGTTCTGTGCAAGGGTTCTATGCTGCCGGTAAGGGCTTGCTTTGGGTCCCTAGGGTTAAAAGGGTGTGTTCAGGCCTTTTAGGGTTGTGCAGGGTTTTCGAGTATGCTTTACGGTTCACTGCTTCGGGCTCTGGGTTTAGTCTGGGATGTTCCGGGATGTTCAAGTTTTGGAGACAGGCTCCCTGGACTCCTTGATCGGCGAAGCTATAAGAACCACCCTCATCAAAAAAAAGCCATCCAGAACTCTCATGAGACGAGATCCGATGTATCGTCAATTTCAGGACAACTGAATCTTGTTCCCCTGAGCACTGTCTCTCCGGGCTTGTGAGAGTCACAACTTAGAATCATTGGGCACAAATAAGCAATCTTTTGAGGAGTCAGATGAAATCATAATCAGGAGCCTGAAAAGGAAGGGTTGTGGGGAGCAGGTAGGGTTTAGGGCGCAGCGATTCCAGCGCCATTAATCCGCACGGAAAGTAAATAATCGTCTGAAGTACTCATCCAGACCATGGTCGTGACAACGTGAAACAGATCCACATGACAAAGCGGCATTTATGTCCTAAACCCTAAGCGGAGGGCTCAAAACATAGAGTCTCAAGCTCCAAGCACGACACAAACACCACAAGCGGTAGCTTTCCCTATAAACACTAAACCCCAATTAAATCCCATAAACCCTAAACCCTAAATACCATAGACCCTAAGCCATCAATCCGATAAACCCTAAACCCTCAATCCCATAAACCCTAAACCCTAAATCCCACAAAATAAACCCCAAATCCCATAGACCCTACCCAGAGGCCTGAAAGTAGTTCCTTTTTGGGGGTTACCTTAAAAATGAACTACTTTGGGGCCTCTGGGTAAACCCCATCAAGCTCCCTGCTGGTTCCGCTGGCTCCTCCCACGGATACGTCGTCACTCTCAAGGAGAGACTTCCTGAGAATGAGCAACGCAATCACTTAGGTAGGGGTTTAGGGGTTTAGGGGGTTAGGGGTTTAGGGGTTTGGGGCTTAAGGGTTTAGGGGTTTAGGGGTTTAGGGTTTAGGGGTTTAGGGGTTTAGGGGTTTGGGGTTTAAGGGTTTAGGGGTTTAGGGGTTTAGGGTTTAGGGGTTTAGGGTTTAGGGGTTTAGGTGTTTAGCGTTTAGGGGTTTAGGGTTTAGGGTTTGGACGCCTCGCAAAAGGTTAGAGGTTGTACTGACTCAGCGACTAAGATTAACAACCTCGCTGCTATGATGCATGCAGACAAAGTGCATGCAGGTTTAGTATATTGCTTGTTTAAAGATGGTATAACCTTACTGATTCTACTCACGGCGTTTCGGGGTTCATCAAGTTGGGGGCTGAGGTTTGGCGCCCTACAAACCGCCACTGCATGTACGTGTAGATGTTGATGCGAAACCTGACTCTGTACGAGGATGACAGCTGGGGCGTTATTGATATAGCAGCCACTCAAGCACACACGCACGCGCACACACACACACACACAACTCCTGACCCACGTGCCACGACCCCTGACCCTTCAAGCAAACCCGCAAAACCTCAACTCAGCCGCCTCGCCTTCCGCTCCAACCAAAACAGCAACCGTCGAAGCCTGAAGCCCATCAAGCAATATTTCAAGTACCCTTAAAACCCCGAAGGCACCGATGCCCGGAACAGACCTTTTCTTAGGATTTGAATCGTAGTGTTGACGGCCTCAAGGCCTAGACATTGCGCGAGGGTTTAGGGTTTATTGGGCTGCTGAACCTCTGGTGGCTGGCTAGTGTTTGATTGGGGTCTATACCATGTCATACAGGGGTCCTGATTGTGTGAACAACTCTCGGTTGGGGGTTTCTGGGTGTGAACACCCGTCAAGTTGGGGACCTACAAGAGATGCTGAAAAGGAAGCACACCAAAGCCCAAACCACAATCCCAAACCACTAGGCCTCAAACGCCAGAACACCAATCTAAGCCGGAGGAACCCACATTAATTCCATATGTAAAATACCTTCTTAAAATTCGCCTAAGCCCAATGTATCTTGGAATTCTGCCAGGCCTCTCTGCCATGCCGAAGTCATGTATCCCGAAAGCCCTGAACTGAAACCTAACCCCTACACTAAAATCCTGCCCTGGGCCGGCAAGTTTCCGGGCATCGGAGTCTCCACCTGCAGCCATAGGCATGGTTTTCGTTTTGTTCTCGCCTGCGTGTCTTTGTTCTCCGGCTTCTCTCTCTCTCTCTATCTCTCTCTCTCTATCTCCCTCTCTCGCTCTCCCTCCCTCTCTATACACTTGCCTACCTACCTACCTGCTTACCTATCTATCTCTCTCTGTCTATCTATATATATATATATATACACACATACACATACACATACACATACACATACATCTGCATCTACATCTACATCTACATCTACATCTACATCTGCATCTACATCTACATCTACATCTACATACACATACACATACAGATACACATACACATACACATGCATGCATGCATGCATGCATGCATGCATGCATGCATGCATGCATGCATGCATACGTACATACATGCATGCACACATAATTATGTGTGTGTGTATATATGTATATGTATATATATATACACACACATGCATGCTTGTTTCGTGCTTGAGGAGAGGGTTTCGGGTCTGGTGGCTTTCGGGGTCTAGGAGTTACAGAGTATCTGTTTAGGTGAAGATTAGGGGTCCACGAGGTTTGGGCGTACATCCTACACTTTCCTAAGCCCTGTAAACCCTCAGCTCTGAACACCCTAAACCCTAAACCCCTAAACCCTATAAAACCCTAAACAAACTCTAATCCAAGGGTCCGGGCTCTCCAGACGGACTTCAGATTTTGGGGTTCGCTGTTCATCTCCTTTAAGGTTTAGGGTTTAGGGTTAAGCCTTTGGCAGTCTAAACCTCAGTAAAGCGCTCTGGACCACCTGCACCGCACGTAAGAAGGGCATGGTGGTTAGAATAGAGATTCGGGGGTACGCAAATAAAAGGCACTGTAAGGAGATACCGTTGCTCTTTCTTCAGGGCCTGTTTGAGAACATTTATACGCCCTTAGAACCAAAAACATGTTTAAACATAATATGAACAAAAAAGACAATTCCTAAGAAGGCTATAGGAGGCGAGCCTTGCAATTCGCGCCTCTGGCAAAAAATGGTTTAGGGCCAATCAAATGAATGCCTTCTCTACGCTATACCCTCAACCCAAAACTTCGACTAAACTATGCTGAACACTGAATGCCCACGTCCGGCTAGAAACAAAGCTCGGAGAGAAAAAAGGTCGGCTGCTCTCTAAATCCTCAAGCAGTACCAGCTGTTCCCCATTCCGAAACTCTCAAAGAAGGCTCGTACCAAGCCTATAAACACTGCAACTGCTGCATATACCATGGTCTCAGAAGTGTATCTAGATGCTGGAGCCTTATATCATCTCAACCCTGATCAACCACCTAAGAAAGGGGCATGAACCATGTTGACCCCAACTGAATCATGCCGCGCCTGCGTCACTGGACGGCAGCATCAGCAGCTTCTGTCGCTTCGTTGGCCTCCGCTTCTTTGCATTCCAAAAATCTGGGGTTCAGGGTTACTTGGAGGTTCATGGGTAGTAAGAAGTGGAGTTGTAAGTAGGTAACTAGAACTATAACTCCTACTAGGGGGCTTAGAGCCCCACTAATAACTAACCATGAACCTCCAAGTAGGGTTTGGGGCTTTACGGCTTGGGGTGAATTGTACTTTACTTGAACAGGGACTGATGTAAATTTTGATCTGATTCTTACTTATTACCATTGACTACTCAGGCCCTTAGATTTTGAAGGGCTCTGGCATACGACTTAGAGTTCAGTGATTCAGGGTTCAGGAAATCGGTTTAAATTGTAAATTAAATTGCCTTGTAGACCTCCTAAACACCTCAAGTGCAAACGCTTGGGCCGTAGATCAAGCAACTAAATGCCAGCGGCCCGAAGCTAAGCCTTCAACCTCAGAAGAATTACTAACCAAAGCAATATCCCTAAACCCTAAACCCTAAGTCCACGATGCAACAGCCCCCTGACCTGAAGCTGCAGCCGCAAAGCCCCCAACCCTAAGCCTTTCGAGTCCGAAAAACACGGTGCCAAATAGACCCCTACTGCTCTCTAATGTAGGAACCTGATGAAGAAACCTTGGGCCTTTATTAGGGTCCTTATTATATGTATCCTACTATTTGGGGGTTACAGGGCCAGGGTTTCTTAATCAGGTTCCTACATTAATGCAATCTATAACTCTATCGGGAGTACATGTCGAACCATATTATGCGCCGGGGCTATGAACCGAGGATCGTAGGGATCTGTATGGCTTACATAGTATTAATGTTTTAGGGTTTAGCGCTGTTGCAGTTTGCATGTGAAACGGGCACTTGCCACACAATGTTGGGCATGCTATCCACGGCCAAGCAGTGGATCACTCCCTCAGGCTTCCGTGCGTGCTGTGCGGCTTCGGTGCCAGCCAAACACCGCCGTGTGTTCCAGGTCTGCCGGAGCAGCGGCCCTGGTTTCAGGAGCTCGCGACTAGTCTACCAGTGCCTCCCACGGGAGGACACCACCGAGTGTGACCAGTTGTTCAGCTGACTGGCCCTTGCTCTCTCGCCATCAGCAGCCCGCAAAGCTTGGGTGAAGGGCTTGGAGCTGGTACTGAAGTGCAACAATTTGGGGTCAGGTCGGGGTGTTGAATGTAATGAGGGTTGTCACTAGCCACGTTTTGAAGGGGGTCTAGAGTCGAGGTGATTTCGCAAATATGTAAAGGGTTTCACTACAGGGCACCTGGAACCACGTCCTCATACTGCGCATGAGAACCTACATGCTTGCCCGGAGGGTCCAACTAAGCAATGTTTATATCTCATCCAAGTACTAAACTACAGTACCGATATCCTTAGTAAACAATACCCAGTAGTTAATTCGTTCCTTTGGATACTATGTCTTATGACTCTTCAATTACTACCCAACCCTGACTCAAGCCGTTTGGGCTAATTTAAGACTTCAGGAGACTCCTCAGTCGCAGAAGACTCTCTGCAGTCACGGCACGCTGAGCTGCTGCTGCCACGGCTTGCTCGCTGTGCCTTGACGCTTGAAGTTAGGAGATCCAGCTTGGATGATGGGTTAATCCTAAAGCCTAAACCCTACTGAACCCGCAACGTTGGATTCAGGTCAAGGGTGTTTGAACCTTAACCCCTAAACCTGAAGTTCTCCACCCTTGACCCTCAGCCCCCAGACCTCTGGCCTCTTATACATACATACATACCATACCCTACCATACCATACATACATTAGTTACATTTATTACATTGGTTACACTAATTACATTACATTACATTACATTACCTACATACATGACATGCATACATACGTACATACATACATACATACATACAGGCATACAGGCATCTATACATGCATACATGCACACATGCTGTGACTTTCGGGATTAGGGTTGAGGGTTCCTTACAGCTCCTCCATGGGCCATAAAGGGTTCTACAAAGGTTCTAGAGTTCTGAAATAGATGTTGGTCCTGGTTTGTGGCGCGTTGGGCTGAGGATTCGTTGCGAGTGGAAGGGCTGGAAAGCTTTGGACATTCACGAAGGTAGGCTTTCGGCTCAGGGTTTATAGGCTGTGATTAGAGTATAGGGTTTCGGGGTTCATGGTTTCGGGTTCAGGGTACGCGCCAAACAGACCCAAACCCCAAACCCTAAACCTTACAGACCCAAATCGCGAACGTACACCCCGAATCTTGGAAGGGCCAAAGCCCTGCATGCCAGCTCGATATCTACACCTATCCTCTGCAACCCTACACCCCAATCCTAAACACATCTAAACACTAAAACGTAAAATGATACCGTGCCACCATGAACCGTGTAATATACCGATTGTGTCTATATGCGGCTATATTGCCGAACCGTCACTGTAGGCCGAAAATATTGTAAGAAGGCTCTAATCTAGGGGCCTTAATAATTTCTATAGGGCTCCTGCACAGGGCTCCTTAAAAGGATTCTATGACGGTTTTATGGGATTTTAGCAGAGGGGCCTTAATAATTAGAATAGGGTTTTGGGGCCCATTATACTATAATTACAATACGGAACCCCCACAATGTATAGGTAATGGTTTAGGCCCCTATATTAAGTCAGGGATTCTCAACAGGGGACTACTTTTAACCTCCTAGGTCTCATGGTCCTTTGGCCAGCCGGGATTTGAGTTTCCGAAGCCTAAATCGAAGCCCGAAACTCTAACTCCCGAGCTTTCAAGCTAGAAACCCTACGTCTTAAGATCCTGAACCCAGACGAGGCATTGTGCTGGTTGCAGCCGAAGAACGGGTTCATCGAACTTGGATCCGCTGATGTTCGATTGATTTTCGCTCTCCTTGGACTCGAGCTTTTGGGGAATTGAGATTTGCTGGTATCCCCGGGGAGCTAAATCACTTAGGGGGCATAGTGCCCCAACAGGTTAAGGTTACCTGCTCTATTACAAAACCCTAAGTTCTAAACCCTGAATCCTACACCTGACCCACTCTACTACAAAACCCTGAACCAAAAAAACACCCCTGAGCCCTAAACCCTAAAATTTAGGGTTGCCTCGGGGGATCAGGCTCCGGGAGATCTTGCCAAGCTGCCCAAACCTCGTCTCTGTGTGCTGTCCCAGTCGAGGACTCCTCCTGGGGTGCTTGGGTTTAGGGCTTAGGGCTTACCCAGAGGCCCCAAAGTAGTTCCTTTTTGCGGTTACCTTATAGGATTCTATAAACCCTAAACCCTAAACCCTAACTATGAACCCCCAAAAAGGAACTACTTTGGGGCCTCTGGGTAGGGCTTAGGGTTTAGGGCCTGGGGCTGAGGGTTTAGGGTTTGGGGCTTAGGGTTTACGGGGTGCTTGGGCCGCAGTAGCAGTAGCAGTAGCAAGAGTACTATCTTATAAGCCCAGCATTATCTAGTCCGCAATCTATGAATATATAGAAGGAGCACTAACGATAAAGGTTAATAGGATATGTTCCAGCCATATTCGTAGAAGGAGGTCGTATCCCTACTTATTCAGACCCACCCCCCTTGTTTAGGCCGATGAGCGATCGCGCAGCTCCTCAGAAACCCTTAATCAGCAATATGCCTTGACTTGAATTTAAAAGGGGAATGGGTCACGGTTAGGATTTAGGGTTTAGGGTGCAGTATAGGGTTTAGGGCTTTTTTCCACTTTTGCAGCTGGAACACAGACATGCAGTTGAACGCCATTCTTATGAAGCTCGCTATTTCTTTTCTTGATGAGAGAACCCCCACACTCCTAGCCCCATTCCGACCTCTCAGAAACAACCTTGAAGCACTGAACCCTTAGACTTAGAACGCTGACCCTAAAGCCCTAAACCCGAAGACCCTAAAGCCGTAAGCCCATATAGACCTCAAAAAGATAACCCTAAAACCTCAAGCCCCAACACCCGTAACCCGACACCCGTAAAGAACCAACATACAAAAACCTGAAAACTATCACTACTCGTCCTCAGGATTCCGACACCAAAAAGTTAGTGTAGTGCACTTGGAAAACCCCCTGTAATGACTCAGATATCCTATAGTATAGAACCCTCATGGTAACCCTATCCCCTGAAGCATAAGTCCCATTCCTCAAACCCTGCCTATAGTCTCCGTTGCGGTTCTTTTTGGGGGTCACCTTATAGGATCCTGCTTATAGAACTGGTTAAACCAAAAAGGGCACCTACAATGGAGACTACAGGTAACCCGTAATCTGCACAGTCGACGTCTAAGCTTACAGCACCCTAAACTGCACGCCTATAATTTAGGCGACATAAATCGCAAGCCCCTTACAGATCCCTTCAAGGAACCCCAAATTAAGTAAGAACCCAGGAAAGCCCCGGTCTTCCGTCCACACCTGGGGGGTTTAAACCCTAAACCCTATGCCCCTAAACCCTAAACCCTAAACCCCTAAACCCTAAACCCCTAAACCCCTAAACCCCTAAACCCTAAACCCTAAACCCCTAAACCCCTAAACCCCTAAACCCTAAACCCCTAAACCCCTAAACCCCTAAACCCCTAAACCCTAAACCGCACCTGGCTCCGGGCTGCACGTGCCGGAGTGTTTGAGAGCCGTGAGATCAGGTCCTGGCTCGGGGTCGGCTCCTTTTTGGGCTGCCTTTTTTGGGGGGTTCCTTTTAGGGTTCCTTTTGTTTTAGGGGTTCCTTTAGGGGTTCCTTTAAGGGTTCTTTTTAGGGTTCCTTTTAGGGTTCCTTTAGGGGTTTCTTTAAGGGTTGTTCTCTTAAGGGTTGACCTCATTGGGCTCCTGTAAGGGATCCATTAATGGGATCTATAAGTCTATAATGGCTTAGGGGCTGGGCCCCGTAGGGCTTCCTTTAAATGGTTCCTAAAGGCGTTTGAAGGGCTTTTGTTGTTTCAGGGCTTCAGGGTTTAGGGTTTAGGGTTAATGGTTTCTAAGAGTCTACAGAGTCTACGTGGTTTGAGGCAACTATACTGTAGCGGACTAAAGAGGGACAGCAAGGGCATTTGGCTATTAGTTCTTCAGGCCTCTAATGTAGGAACCTGATTGAGAGACCTTGGGCCTTTATTAGGGTCCTTATATGAATCCTGGAATCCTACTATTTTGGAGTTCTAGGCCCAGGGTTTCTTAATCAGGTTCCTACATTACCCCGAACACCACGATCCGCCTGTTTGCGCTGATACTGCCAGCAACCCATCCGGGGTGTATGGCTTGTCTCGCATGTAGTCGCGAATGGCTCGTGCCTGCTCATCAGAGGGATGCACCGCAATGACATAGGCATCTGCCTCCATGGTTATCGCTGCCAAAAGTCTGTTGACTTGCCACTGCAGGTAAGTGTTGCCAAGACAGGAAGTGGAAACTCCAGCAACTCGACGCTCCGAGCGACGTCATGGGCCAGTCATGGGTTGCTTCTTCTTCCTCGCCACAGCACCCACACCCCTCAAACCCAATACCCTCAACCCAAAACCGGGAAACCCCTGAAACCCAGACCCCTCAACCCCAAACCCCTAAACCCTAAACCACCAAACCCCTGAAACCCAAACCCCAAGGCCCTGTGGGCCCTCCAGGCAGAGTCCTGCACGAGGTCATTGCGCAAGTTGTTGAGTTGGAGCTGCCTGAGCGCATCGTTTAGGCATGGTTTCGGGTTTATGTGTAGGGTTCAGGGTGTAGGGTTTTGCGTTTACGGTTTGGGGTGTGAGGTTTGGGGTTTAGGGTTTAGGGTGTGGGGTTCGGGGTGTAGCATTTGGCGTTTAGGGTGTAGGATTTGGCGTTTGGGGTGCAGGGGTTTAGGGTTGACGTCTCAGAGAGTCGAGTGTTCTGGCATTGCCTTTGTTTTTTTGTCGACCGTCTAGTGCAGTATTATGATCTACAGTCCGCCAGCTCCACATCCATTTTGAAAGACGTGTCTGACACCCAACACGTGGCGTCAAACAAGGCTGCGGTCACGGCAGTCATGGTCGCTTCGCAAGTGAAGACTTGCTCTCCGGAGCTTGCAACGATGGTATCGATAGTCGCAACTTCTGCAACTGATCGGCGCATCTTGCCCGGAGGCTTGTTTGCCTCTGCTTTGGGAATCACCAATGTCTTTGGGCTCGTGATAAAGCTCAATCACGTGCTCTCTAGACTCGCACAGGGCGAAGATGCACCGAATCCAGGAGTCATTGGCTAAGAACATGCTAAGAACCATGGAAGCGAAGTGGAAGGGCCTCAGCGCAGAGGCATGAAGGATCACTTGTCAGTAATAATAATCATAATCAGAGTAAAAAAACATGGGCGACGCCCATGTACTCGCAGCGCTTCAAGGAGTGAACCGCGATGACTGTGCTTTGCGTGAGCTCCTCGTGCACCAAAGCACCCTACAGTTGCCACACCTGATTCATACACCTACTACCTTCAAAAGGATCAGAATAGGGCTCCTAATGATGTTCAGCCCAACAATATCTAAGTTGGCCGTTAAAGCCTTCGAACATATTCATAAATAAGATCTTGACAGGCCCAAAAGGAAAACATAAAATGACCCAACGGCCTGCTTAGTTAGCAATGGCACCAAAGGCAGATTATGGGAGGCTTGATGGAGTTGATTGGGACTTCAGAGTTTAGGGGTGGGGGGTTTAAGATTAGGGTTTGGCGTCGAGGGCTCGCGCTTCAGGGGCTTTAAGGGCTAAAGGTTTGGCATGCTTATTCTGAGGCCCAAGCCGTAGCCCGGATTAATGTCTCGAGGGCTTACGCAATGCAAGCTCTATCCATTCCGAGCTGCATGTCCTTGACGAGCTCTCGGTGCAACTTCTCGAGGGTCATAGTCTTGCCTGTCAAGGTTCTGGGCTATCCTACAAGAAACAGATTCCGGCAGAATCGCATAATCGTAGAACTCTACAGTGGCGGAGACCCGTATAAACCTAACTTCTCTGGGACTGCAACACAAAAGGCTTAACCAATATACTGAACCGTGAACCGTGTACCCTGAACCCTAAAACCCAACAACTGCATCGTATCCCCAACCTTAACCTACTATTTTGGGGATTCTTGATTATAACTATAGTATAATGGGCCCCGAAACCCTATTGCAATTATTAAGGCCCCTACATTATAGTACCCTTATTATAGATTCCTCAAACCTCGCTTGAAACTGTCCTGTAGCCGATGGGTTGAGCTTGATGTCTGAATGGTTACCCAAAGACCCAAAGGGTCCTAAGTACCTATATAGTAGAGTGTAGGGTTTTAGTAATAGGAGTTACTATTATGATTTGGGTTTAGGGTTTAGGGTTTAGGGTTTTAATAATAGGAGAGTATCCCCCATAACACTACCTAGGACCCGTTGATTAAACCGACAATCACCAGACAGCTAAGAGACTGCCTAAACCCTAGGACCAACTGTTCAGGGAAGACATACCTGGGGAAACCTAATGTTTTAATGGCTCTACCCTATAATTTAGTTTCGGGGTCCTAACCTACTATTTCGGGTTTGGGGTTAAAGGAAAGGCATAAAACCCTAATCCCTAAACCAGCAACATCCCCGCTGGAATAAAGCAGGGCCCAGAGCCCTCGACTGAGGAACATGGGTTCTAACAAGTTCCTCGGCTGAGGTAGGGACCTTAATAATAATTAGAACAGTGTTTCAGCTCTAATTAGAACAGTGTTTCAGCTCGTTTACGTGTAAGTAAGTATAACAAGTAACTCTAAGGAATAATGTAGGCAGTTGTTTCGGCTTCTAAATTAAGCTTTGGGACTTTGCTGCCACAAGGAAAGACGAATCAAGACTTCGACCCTGACCACATCCGACAGAAACAGGTTAAACTCACGAAGATGACGAGTTTGGGGGTTTAGGGAGTTGGGTAATTTAGGGTCATTTTTTTTAATGCAAAGGAGAAACTCACTGTTCTCGAGCGCCCTGTCCCTGTCAGAGTCGCTGTCGACGATGGGGTCGAGAACAATGAGGCAGGTGCTGGCGTGGGGTGGCGCAGCTCCTTCAGGCCTCGCCGCTCTCCGCTGCAAAAACTCCTCCCTCGCTTCGCGCCGAAGCCGACGATGATCGAGCGGCAGCCGCTGCATTGTTTTAAAATTACAAATCTNGCTCCTTCAGGCCTCGCCGCTCTCCGCTGCAAAAACTCCTCCCTCGCTTCGCGCCGAAGCCGACGATGATCGAGCGGCAGCCGCTGCATTGTTTTAAAATTACAAATCTCGCACGGGTGTTTTACGGATTTGGCACGGGTTGTTTACGGGTTTTGGACGGGTCTGAAAATTGGGAACCTGGTTTTCATTAAATCTGAAAGTTTCTGCATGGCGCCTAGCTCTGCTGCATGTTCTCATGACAAGACCCTAAAACCACCTAAAACCAGATAAGTATCGCATCAGGAGCCATTAGCATCAGAATCAAGATGACCATCACCGGGTTGGCCGTTCAAGCCCTGTCGGAAAAGACTAAGTTCTTAAAGACCGAGTAGGAATAAGTGTAAACATTTGCCAGCGGCTCACCTAAACCCTAAACATCCCTAGACCACAAAACCCTAAAGCATCCTAAATCAATCGGGCCAGCCTTCGTCGCTCCCCTTCTGTGAGAATTTCGGACTCCACATGGACATCGCGCGTTGCTGCAGGCCGGACAGCCAATCCTACGCCCGAAGCCCTCTGGCGGAACCGGATTCTGCACACCGTCTGAGATGTGGAGTGGGCCTGGGCATCTTAAGCTCTAAAAGCCGCGTACTCGAAGCCTGCACTCACTCTTTCATAATCTTCATTTGTTCTACTGCATTGTATATTTGCTAAGGGAGTGTTGTGGTGTACGCATGTGTCAACCTGTGGAACCTCACTCGTGTATAGGGATACGAACGTACCTGATTACATGTAGCCTCAACACGCAAACACAAAAAGCCAAACCCCTAAAAACCTAAATCACCCTAAGCTCTAAACCCTAGAAATCCTCGAACCTCAAACACCCTACTCCGGGACGCCGCCAGGTCCACGCGATCTGAGAGCCAAGAGATACGACGAAGAAGGGCTGGTGAGTTGGGGGTTTAGGGTTTGCGGCTCCGGGTGGAAGTTTTAGAGTTTTTTGTTTAAAGTGCAATGGGACTTTCACACTGCCTTCCACTCCCTGCCCTTTGTGGGCTTGCACGGATGAAACAAAAAACCTCGAGGCATACACCCCAAGTCACACTACAGCCACAACTCAGCACATCACGACTTTCTCAAGGAAGTTTTAGAGTTTAGGGCTTAGGGAAAAAGTTGCAAAGGATCTGGGGCTCAGGATCCAGCGTAGGGGCCTTAGTCACGGTTTAGGGTTTAGGGTTTGGGGCCTTAGTAAGTAGAATAGGATTCTTTTTTCTGTTTTGGTTCAAAAGGGTTCCAGGGCTCTATACGAGGTTTCATCGCTTTGAATGTGTAAGGTTGTAGAGTAGGGGCCTAGGTAATTAGAATGGGGTTTGGCGGCACATTATGCGATAATCAATCCGGGGACTCGGAGGGGTCATCACTAAGTCACTACCAATGATTTAGTACCCTACACCCTAACCCCAATTGAAGCAATCTTTGAACCCTAGACATCGTGAATTAAACCGTCAAAACAGTCGGCGGCAGTGCCGGCAACATGAACCTGTGCCACAAGAACCTATTCTAACTACTAAGGACAGCTGGCTGCATGCCCATGGCCTGGAATCACATACTGTAACTTTGCCTAAAGCCGAAGCTGGGAGTGACAAGGACCTCTGCAAGGCGGGTTCCACTGAACCTTACACATGTGTGGAGATCCTCATATTTCTCCAGTCTTGCGGGATCCCAAACCTCAAACCTGGAAATCTTTAAACCTAAACCCTAAACCCTAAACTCTGGACCCTCAACCCTAAACTCTAGTCCCCAAGCCTTGAACTCGAAACCCCGAACCCTGAGCCTGCAGCCTGAGCCTGGAACTTTACTAAACCTTAAACTGCTCCTCTACTTAGTTACTGAGTTCATAAGCCCCCAAAAGTGTACACTTTTAGTTTTATAGAGGGTGATATTATCCCCAAAAGTGTAAAGCGTATCCACTCAGCTACAAAGCCTAAACCCTATAAGCCCAAAATGTAGAAACCTCATTAAGAAACCCTGGCCCTATAACCCCCCCAAATAGTCCCAAGGAAATAAAAGTTGAAACTTTCAGAACCGACTACCTTTTAAGAACCCCAAAAGTTGAAAAGTTGAGTTTACAGCTAATAAGATACTGGCCCTATAACCCCCAAAATAATAAAAGAAATTCATACAAAAAAACCCTACTACAGGTCCTAACCCCCTAAACCCTAAGCTCCTCTGGGGCCGGTAGAAGATTTCGGCCATCTGGGAGCCTGGCAACCATTCGGAAACCTTGCAGTAGAACCAGCTGGGCCTGAGGTAACTCGGGTTTTCTTTTCAAAATTTAGGGTTTAGGGTTTTAGGGTTTAAGGTTTTAGGATTTGGAGTTTAGGGTTTTAGGGTTTTAGGATTTGGAGTTTAGGGTTTAGGGTATAGTTTAAGGTTTAGGTTTTCGGGGTTTTGGGATAGTATTAAGGTTTAGGGTTTAGGGGTTTGGGGTTTGGGGATATAGGGTTTAAGCACAGTTACGTACACACTGGGTAGGGATGCTTTGCGTTCAAGGGTTTGTTGGATGGGGAAATCTAAAACTCCCAAAACCTAAACAGGGGGAAACTGAGCATTTCCAAACGATCCTTGGGAGGTTTTAGGGCTTAGTGCCTGGTTCCTTCAAGGGTTCTTGTGGGTTTTAGGGCTTATAGAGTTTCGCAAGCACTACAATGCTTCTGTGAGGGGGAGCATAGACACCTCCCTCATGTTGCGGACCCTAAGCACTCCTGAACCCGTCTAAACCCCGAGTACTCTTAGGAGAAACCTCCAAGCCTACCTGGCTCTACAATTGCGGTCCCAAAAATCCAAGAACTACCTTGGGAGTGTCCCAGTGTACCAGTCCCCAAGATAAATCCTAATCGGGATCCTAACGATCAAGATCCCGGAATTGATCCTCAACTCTGCAAGCACCCTCAACAAAGAGATTCCAAAGTGCTGCAAGTAGGTGTTGCACACCGTCAGCCTGGGAAGCTGGCACCACCCACACCCTCTAGGTGTTGTTGGGGTTTGGGCTTACGGTTTTGGGGTTCAGGGTTTCGGATCGTCTTGCTTCACTGTGAGTCATGATTCTGACACTACACTAGCTGGTACTTGGGACATCCAGGTGAGCCCTCATCGGTACAAAGAAGAACCTATCCTGGGCATGGGTTTAGGATGGTTTAGGGTTTAGGGTCTAGGATGTAGGGGGTAAAACCCGAAATCTCCCAGCTTTAACGGCATTACCATCAACATTGGCTCCTTGACTCGCACCCTTGACGCCGAAACCTGCTGCGAGAGCCGGGCTCATGGTTGCCGAACTTCATGTCCACCTAAGGTGTGGATATACAGCAGTGATTCTTGGGACGAAGGCATACGAGAGACCCACGGCCAACGGATTTTGAGGTGCGGACTGAGGCTATAGGCTTCTGCAGGGGGATAGGAATGGTAAGTCCTAAACCACCCATAGGCCCCAAAGTAGTTCCTTTTGGGGGTTCATATTTAGAATTCTATAAGGTAATCCCAAAAAGGAACTACTTTGGGGCCTATGGGTAGAACACTAAATGACCGGGGATTTTGGGTTCTGCACCTTGAAGGGCTGAGGGCTAGGGGCTTCTCAGGTGTGCATGCCCTGAGACCCTGAGGACCCTGCAGTGAAACTGAAACTGCAGGCGTTCACGCTCTACTTCTTAGGGCTTGGATGAAGTCTTGGGCTTGAATATTTAGCCCAAAGGGTCCATGTACCAATATAGTAGGTGCTTAGTAGATATTTGGGTCCCCAAAGCATACGCTGTACCCGAAACCCTAAACCCTACACCCTAATACTACTGCTGATGGACAAAATCCTGCATGACCCTAAGGACCCTAAACTATGGGAATTATGGTATATTCCTTAGTTTGGGTAATGCAGGATTTTGTCCATCAACAGTATTACCTGGAGCATTTGGGTAGAAGTCTACGGTTCGAGGATGACGGCCCATAGAGGTCATCGATCCCGAAGCTGCACGCTAGAACGCTTAGTCATCCCGGACCTGAGAGGTAGGGTAAGGGCTCCAGAGATTGTCATTCAGGGTTTCCAAAATTGAAACTACCCAGGGGCTCCAAAGTAGTTCCTTTTTGGGTATCCCCATTGTTTTGGTTAGGGACTCTAATATACTACCCCAAAAGAAACTACTTTGGAGCCTTAGGGTAAGTTCACCAGTAGCTGGGGTTTAGGGTTAGGAGGGTCTTGTTTTTATCATCGGCCCTTTTCCCCTCGCGACTCCAGGAAGCTAAAGGAATGCCCATGGGGCTGAGTTTAGGGTTTAGGGCCTCATAAAGAGGGTAACTCTTTTCCTACTATTTGGTTTTAATAGGGGGAACCCAGAAAGTAAAGAAAGTAAAAGGGCAAAGGGTACTGCTGTCTAATTTAGGAAAGCCCCGGCTCCCTCTGGTTCTGCGCCGTGGCTTGGAGCCCGCCAATGAAAAATCCGTGCCCAGCTGGGGTTAGTAGTTGCACCTCAAACCTTACTTGCAGCCTGCTACTAGTAGGTAGCATGATCCTTCAATCCAGCTGCACTTGCAAGCCCCTGACCCCTATCCTAAACCCTAAACCCTAAATCCTAACCCCAAACCCTAAATCCTAAACCCTAAACCCTAAATCCTAAACCCTGAACCCTAAATCCTAAACCCTAAATCCTAAACCCTAAAGCCTGTCTTGAGGTCCCCACGCCGTAGAACATCACAGAGCTCTCCCGCGACATCGATCGCAGGTTCCGGCCTGAATAACTTGTTGTTCCAGTTTAGGGCTGGATACCGTAGATGAAATAGATCCTGCATTGCCTTAAGGACCATAAACTATGGAAATTATGGTATATTCCTTAGTTTGGGTAATGCAGGATTTATATCATCAACCGAAGTTCCTTTGATTTGCAAAATGTTGAGCAAAAGCCGCAAGCAAGATTCGGGATTCGAGGTTTACTGTAAAGCAAGAACAGCCATCGTAGCGTACGGCACGAACAGTCCCGCATTTGAGGGAGATGAGAAGGGTTTGTGTGGTATACCATTGATGATACATTCAGAGTTCCACCGCTTTGGGGGTTTCGACCTGGCAGAAACGATCAAGGCAGATTCAAACCCTAAACCCTGACCATGTGTGGGTTGTGCGGATTTCGGTTTCAGCTTCAATCCGGAAGTAACTTTCCAACACTTCACAACTTTGCATGACATGGTAGGTGAATGGAGTTGCGAAGGGAAATGCTCGAAGGACCTCTATGTACACTTCTACCCTACTTCTCCCCCTCCCCCCCGCAATGCCCAAGACTCTGCTTGTGCCTGTCGTTCAGATGAGATCCCGGCCAAAAGAGAGGAAGTTCTCACCGAAGTGAAAGCTGAAGGAATCGACCTTCCAGTCCTCCGAGGGTTCATTGGTTTGCATTTGAGGTTTCAGATTGCCTTGTGGGATACTACAAGGGATTCTGTACATGTACCGTACGGTTCAGAGTCCTGGGGTTGGGTTTAGGGTTTTGTGGTTAAGGGGTTTCGGGGTGGGTGTTTGAGGGTTTCCTTCTCCTGCTGCATTAATCAAGAGACGCTTCTACAAGACCGGAGGCATGGAAAAAGCGGTGCAGGCTTCCAGTCTCGAGCCAGTACAGCTAACGAGGAAAACACGCCACATCTGGCGCGCGTAAAGTACAGACAGGCTAACCCCTGACGCTATCGGATCAACACTCCTGCTGAAACCTACCGTTTGGAAGCCTAAACCCTACATGCTGTGACATGGGGTACCCAAAGATCCCCCATGCCAACACGTGCTTGAAGACCGCATTAAGAACCCATCTAAACGGAGATTCCTCATCTGAGGGGTGTTGCACTGGGTCTTCAGGGAATGGGGCACACATGAGCGCACTGAGCAAAACAACGAAACCGAAGTTCGCCGAACACCAACACGGTCAGAATCAATCACATGGGACTAGGGAAACTCTACGCCGTGTACCTTCTGCCGCAAGTAATTATGCCCTTTCGGACACCACGACCATAACTGTGATGGAAGTGCCGTCAGTTGGGACAGAGCATCCCTCGACCCAGGAAGTGGAAGACGCCCTGACCCAGAAACCCACGGTCGCAATACTCCGCCTGAGTACAAGCCTCCAGTTTGCAAACTGCCACCAGCAACCCTAGTTCCTTGCGTGCACAAACCCTAAACCTTCCTAAACCCGATGCCATGCCCTAAACTGCCCTGAACCCTAAAAAGCAAAATCACAAGCTATTTAGTAGTCTACATTAGGGTCCTTGGATTTCAAGTTTCGGGTCAAGATTTAGGGCAAGGCTTTCAGTGATGAATCCATATTCTGGGGCGAGGGTTATTTCACCGGGGGGCCAGATGATCATGAAACAAGCCACGCCTTGAGTATAAGGTTAGTGGTCAAAGCTCAAAGGACGTAAGTCAGGTGCTGATTAGTTACGAATTATAGAACGAGTTGTAGATCGTAGGCTGTACGGAACTTTGAGGGCAGCAACATGAAGGCCGATCTAAGGCCGACATGCACAAAGGTGTTCTGAAGGAAACGTGATGGTAGCGCAGCGTGAGGCTAAGGCAACTGCCCAGAAACGTGACAAATTAGAAGCAACCATAACAGCACAAGGCGATGCGACTGCCAGGCCGGAAGATGCTAAACACCCTAGCATTGGATCCAATAAAATGAAGCAGAGTGTGCCGGTGATGCAACAGAAGGCGCCACAGCATGCTGCGCACCTCAAAATATTGTGGAAGGAGGCCCTTGCATACAAGGACGTATCGAGGGACAGCGGGGTGATGGTCTCTCCAGGCTTCTCTGTCTGCGTTTCTAACCCTAAGCCCTCAACCCTAAACCCCTAAACCTAGACCATCCTGGACCCCTAAACCCTAAACCGTGGAGCTGTCTTTGCGGAGGTCTCACGAGTCTTGACCTAGACCCCCCAGCTACCCTCTATTAGACCCCAAATACCTACTATTCAGGGCTCCATTAAAGGGCCCATGGGATCCTGGGAAGCCCAAGACCTGAAATGAAAGCAAGATATTTCGTAAGGCCAGATCAGCACACCCAAAGGGTCCAAGTAATAGTATGGGATAGAGTTTGGGGGCCCAAATTTCTAGTAAATATGTACTATACTAGTACTTGGACCCTTTGGGACATCACTGCTCACCACGTAGTTACACACAAATTCCGGGAAGTGAATCTTCGCAGACTGCTGGGTAGTTGGATGCCCTCCAAGCTCTGGTTGAACTCATCGCCAAATGTCAAACTCCGCAGATTGCTGGGTAGCCGGATACCCTCCAAGCTCCGGTTGAACCGATTGCCAAATGTCAAACTCTGCAGGTTGCTGGGTAGTTGGATGCCCTCTAAGCTCTGGTTGAACGCGAAGCAAAACGTCAAACTCTGCAGGCTGCTTGGTAGCCGGACGCCCTCCAAGCTCTGAGTAAACGCCCTGCCAAACGTCAAACTCCGCAGGCTGCTGGGTAGTTGGATGCCCTCCAAGCTCTGGTTGAACAAATCGCCAAATGTCAAACTCTGCAGGCTGCTGGGTAGTTGGATGCCCTCCAGGCTCCGGTTGAACGCATTGCCAAAAGTCAAATTGTGCAGGCTGCTGGGTAGTTGGATGCCCTCCAAACTCTGGTTGAACTTCCTGCCAAACGTCAAACTCTGCAGGCTGCTGGGTAGTTGGATGCCCTCCAAACTCTGGTTGAATACATCGCCAAACTGCAAACTCTGCAGGTTGTCGGGTAGTTGGATGCCCTCCAAGCTCTGATTGAACGCATAGCCAAACGTCAAACTCTGCAGGCTGCTGAAAAGTTGGATGCCCTCCAAGCTCTGGTTGAACGCATAGCCAAACATCAAACTCTGCAGGCTGCTGGGTAGTTGGATGCCCTCCAAGCTCTGGTTGAACGCGAAGCCAAACGTCAAACTCTGCAGCATGCTGGGTAGTTGGATGCCATCCAAGCTCTGCTTGAACTCATCGCCAAATGTCAAACTCCGCAGATTGCTGGGTAGCCGGATACCCTCCAAGCTCCGGTTGGACCGATTGCCAAATGTCAAACTCTGCAGGTTGCTGGGTAATTGGATGCCCTCTAAGCTCTGGTTGAACAAATCGCCAAATGTCAAACTCTGCAGGTTGCTGGATAGTTGGACGCCCTGCAAGCTCTGGTTGAACTTCCTGCCAAACGTCAAACTCCGCAGACTGCTGGGTAGCCGGATGCCCTCCAAGCTCCGGTTGAACCGATTGCCAAATGTCAAACTCTGCAGGTTGCTGGGTAGTTGGATGCCCTCTAAGCTCTGGTTGAACGCGAAGCCAAACGTCAGACTCTGCAGGCTGCTGGGTAGTTNGCTCCGGTTGAACCGATTGCCAAATGTCAAACTCTGCAGGTTGCTGGGTAGTTGGATGCCCTCTAAGCTCTGGTTGAACGCGAAGCCAAACGTCAGACTCTGCAGGCTGCTGGGTAGTTCGATGCCCTCCAGGCTCCGGTTGAACGCATTGCCAAAAGTCAAATTGCGCAGGCTGCTGGGTAGTTGGATGCCCTCCAAGCTCTGGTTGAACAAATCGCCAAATTTCAAACTCTGCAGGTTGCTGGGTAGTTGGACGCCCTGCAAGCTCTGGTTGAACTTCCTGCCAAACGTCAAACTCTGCAGGCTGCTGGGTAGTTGGATGCCCTCCAAACTCTGGTTGAATACATCGCCAAACTGCAAACTCTGCAGGTTGTCGGGTAGTTGNCCTCCAAACTCTGGTTGAATACATCGCCAAACTGCAAACTCTGCAGGTTGTCGGGTAGTTGGATGCCCTCCAAGCTCTGATTGAACGCATAGCCAAACGTCAAACTCTGCAGGCTGCTGGGTAGTTGGATGCCCTCCAAGCCCTGGTTGAACGCAAAGCCAAACGTCAAACTCTGCAGCATGCTGGGTAGTTGGATGCCCTCCAAGTTCTGGTTGAACGCGAAGCCAAACGTCAAACTCTGCAGGCTGCTGGGTAGTTGGATGCCCTGGTTGAGCCAGTGGGTGGAATACCATGTGATTGACATCGTTTCGCTCAGGGCAGCTACATCAGACAGAGTTCTCTCCTCGAGCAGCCGCTCCCAAAGCATCACGACACGAACGGCGCCAAGCTGCCGCACCACGTACCAGATCTCGTTGTGCAGGACTTGATGCAGCAGGAGCTGGCGCTGATCGATGACACAACCACCGGATGTCAGCACGAGTAAACCTGCAGGGTGGCCAACTCCGGCTGCGATGCGTTCCGCTACTTCCCACCCCGTTTCGGCTGAGTTGACGTCCAGCTCAAAGCTGGAACCTGCCAGGCAACGAACGCTCACGGTCTGCTTGGCCCTGTCCTGACTGGCCTCTGCAGGTTGCGGGACGCTCAAGATCTGCTTCATAGTGCCCTCGGACACATGCAATCGGCCATGGCATTGGCGGTAAAATGAGAAGCCCGGAAGGTTTAGGGCCCAGTGGGACGACCACAGGCTTGCATGCTGTGGGAAATGAAAGCTGTAGCTAAACAAGTGTCTAGCAATCATCGATGCATCACCATCCGGAGAATATGTGCCACAGAAGAACGCATAGCCAGATCTTTTTGTAAAGGTGTATACAGCTTCTTTGCATGGACAAGTCTTTCAGGTTGGGTTTCACGAGCTTTGCAAGCATAGTGATCCCCGCCATTCTTCCTCAGAGCTTTAGGGTTTAGGGGCTTTAACTTAAAAGCCCGAGACCCTAAACACTAAACCGGAGGGCCATAGGGCTTTAGGGGCCTGGGTTCAACTGTTATCTAACTTTTCTTCACACCTCCAGCTCCAGGGCCGAATCTTCAGGGGTGCTGTTCGGGGCCTTAAAAGGTAGGATAGGGTTTCGGGCTCCTCTATCGTTTACGTATGATAAGGACCCCGAAGGAATAATATTGGTACGTGTTTAGGGGCATTAGCAAAAGAATGCCATATGAGTAATACCTATTTGTGCATTGGCAACTGTGTCGGACTGTGTCGGCTTGAATAATACGGGCTGAGCCTTTAGGACCACAAACGGGTTTGGGATGGGGGGTTCGGGAGTAGGAACCGTGTAGTCTTGCGCGTCTTTGAGCCTAGCGAATACAACAAGGGCTCGGTAAGCTTACTCTGCTTGCTCGTTTGCACTAAACCCTAAACCCTACCTTAACCCGGAATAACCTACCTTTTTAAGGACTTACATAAGGAAATCATAATAGGGAACCCTAAAAGGGTAGGTTATTCAGGGTTAAGGTATACCCTAAACTCCTGGGGGCTTGTACAGGAAAACTTGTAGAGTCTGCAATTCTTTCTCAGTTCCAGGGGTTCCACGGGTTGCAAGTTCAACTACTGATGAAAAGTGGGGAACGGCTCTGTCTAAATGGAGACACCGGTACCCTAAAGCCACACATGGAGCCGGAAAGTTGGAGCATCATGATCCTCATGCCCCGGAGGTAAAGAGAAGGGAATCCTAGCACTAACCATCTTTCATCTATGTCCCAACTTCCTGGCTTCACTGTACCAGTTGGAAAGTTCTACCCTGTAGATTACACTTGAGCTACAGGTAAGCCCTACAACCGCAGTTTCGGGTGTGGCATCAGGCAACGGTAGGGGAGGGTCAGGTTTGAGCCCAGCACTTGCTCAGACTCCGAGTGCCAAGTGAACCAGCCTGTCCCCCTAAACCCTAAACCCTAAGCCGAAATGTAGCAAGCTTGCGACGTTCCACGTGGTCCCTAGGCTGTGAAAGCCCCCTAGGTTCGAGTAACCCTGAAGAAGCCAGTTCAGGATCTTACAGAACCCTACCATCCTGTGCAGCCATATAGAACCCTATAACACCCCTTTGAAGGCGTTTCACTGCGGGAAACTGCCTAGCTGATCAACTGAATATAGGGGCCTTGATAATTAGAGTAGGGGTTTGGGGGCCATTATACGATGTCAATATTATAATAATAAGGAGCCCCCCAAAATAGTGTAGGTAATTATTAAGGCTTCTATAGCATTTGTCTCCGCACTCGTTCCCTTAACCCCTTAGTTAGAGACACATTGAGTGTGTACCGGCAGCACGGGTCCTGCAACCGCTTCCTCATGAGCCTGGCGTGCAGCTCATGCACTCTACATGGCCGAAGTGGCTTCAGCTTACGGTTTTTGACCCTGAAAGACGAGAGAACCCCACGCTCCAGGGGCTTGGTGGTTTGTAGGTTTAGGGTCTAGGGTTTAGGGTACTGCAAGGGTACTTTAATGAGATTGCTATAAAAAGGTGAGGCTTGTGCTTTTCGTTCGGGGGTGCTTAGCATCTCAAACTCGATACAAATCGAGTTTCAAACTGCCGATTTTCCTGCTCCTATCTGAGAGTTCACAATGCAGCACCCCAGACATGCTAAACTCTGTAAACCATACAATAGAAGCCCCTTACAGGTGGGTAGTTCTTCTTCCATAGTACTCCCATAAGACCCCTTTACCTTATAGGAGTGGTATGGGAGGCTTTGGGAAACTACCCACCTAATAACTACCCACCTGTAAATGGCTTAGATACAACATACCGTGCAAAACACCAGCACCTAAGAACTCCACACATCCTTCTTGCGGCTTCGGAGCTTAATATAGGGGCCTAAACAATTACCTATACTATTTAGGGGGTTCCTTATTATAACTATAGTAGAATATGACCCAAAACCCTATTCTAATTATTAAGGCACCTATATCATAGAACCCTATTATAGATCCCTTATAGCCCCCTTTTTAAGTAGCCCTGCAAAGGGAACCCTATTCTAATTATTAAGGCCCCCATAAAAGGGTTGATGGAGTCGGCTTTTGGGCGGCACCAGGCTGTTGGGGTCTCAGCGCCCCTCCGCAGACCCCGGAGCCGGTTTAGGGTTCAGGGTTTAGGGTTTAGGGTTTAGGGTTTCTCACAAAGCCACGGTCTACTTGGAGGTTCGGTTTAGGGTTTAGGGTTCACGGACTATTAATGGGGGTTGTAACCATAAAATACCCTTGACCCCACTGATAACTACCCATGAACCTCCAAGTACTACTGCCTAAGCTCCAAACTCCCCTCAAACCTTAGACTCTAAACCACTAGCCCCTGAAGCTATTACCCTTAGAGTCCATGTACCTAAATAGTATATACATTGGCCCCCAAGCACCTATATAGGGATTACTTAAGGCCAAAGTAACTATTTGGGTACATGGACCCTTAAACCACTATAACCCTACTTTTAACTACCCATGAACCTCCAAGTATATGGGTAGTTGTCAAAATTAAGCTCCCTTTTTGGGTACCCTAAATAGTAGGTGCCGTCTTATAACAGGGATCCAAAGAGGGGATCATAATTTTGACAACCACCCATACCCCCAAGGTCCAAAGGATCCAATAATTAAGTACTCGGTTTTGGGATAGTAGTTGTGTAGATTAGGATTTTGGAGAGTATATGATTATTAGGTACTTGGACCCTTGGGGTACGATGGCAGGACAGATGCGAGAATGAAGCCACCGAGCCCAAGCCTTGGTAGGGCCAGCGAGGCTGCCACGCCGGTTACGGAGTAGCCGAAACCTAAGCTGTCTATGGGTTTAGGGCTTAGGGTTTCTATTGAGCGCTTAAAGGGCTTAGGGTTTGCAAAGGGGGTTTGAGACTTGGGCCTTGATTTCATGTTCAGGGCTTGAACTTTAACGCTACGTTTTAGTTTAGGAATGAGGGCCTTCGTTTTCAAACTCATAGGATGTCATGATGTAAAGTCTCCCCCTTAAGGGTTTCGGGTTTGCTGGGCTGCAAGGGTTCCCAAGCTTAGATATCTCTCAACGAGTCAATGACAGGACATGCAGACATGTTATGAACCCAACAACCCAAATCCACTTAAAGCCCCACTGTAGGGGCCTTTTTTACTACCTATACTTTTTCTTGAGTTCCTCATTATAATTATAGTATAATGGGCCCCCCCAAATCCTATTCTAATTCTTCATTCAGGCCCCTACATTAAGAGCCCGAAATCCGACCCGCGCTTCGGAACCCCAAACTAAACCTAGGGTTCCTTTAAAGGGGTCTATAAGGGTTACTATAAGGGATCATATCTGCGTACTATAATAGTGTAGGAACCTGATTAAGAAACCCTGGGCCTATAACCCCAAAATAGTAGGATTCATATAAGGAACCCTAATAAAGGCCCAACATTTCTTCATCAGGTTCCTACATTAGTATGGAGTTAAGGGCCAAACTCACGCGGTTCTGCTGCTTATTGAAGCATACACACACTGTCCAAAGTTGAAGTCCCAAACAATCCCAAACATCAAGACATGCGTAGACCCTCTATGACCCTGAAAACCTATTGTAAGGAAGCATATATCCCTGTTTGAGGGTATAAGAAGGCTCATGGTGATTCATAAGTGTTTCGCCACTTCCACTCGAATGCTTACTTGTCCAGTATCCTAGAACAGTATCCTACGGGTTAACCTTTAAGGTTATATGGGGAGTTAGAGTACCACAAAGAGGTCTACGGTTACCTAATATAGTGGCCTTAATAATTAGGCTAGGGTTTTGGGGTATATTATGCTATAACTAAGGAACCCCAAGATAGTGTTGGTAATTGTTTAGGCCCCCCCAAATTAGTCTACTACTAAGAATGCTTCTGGCACTCAGGATCCCGCTTAAGCAACCGGGAGATTGCAGTTGCTACGAATACACTAGAGTCACTAGAGCACTCTAAGGGTCAACCTAAACCCTAAGCCCTAAACCCCCAAACCCTAAACCCTAAAGCACTCTAAGGATCACGATTACCAACCATTACATTTATCATCCGGACCGCTCTATTAAGGTGCCCCGAATATACTGGTTATTCCGCCCCCGTTTGTCCAATCGTCAAGGCCGGGGCACCATAGCGCGACATGAGGTAGTTGCACCAAGGATTGTTGCTCTCATGCTGCGTCAGCGACCAGGACACCTGGCTCTTGGCTTCTAGTTGTTCGTGTCTCAGCTTGGTGATAGGGTTGAGTAGGGATTGAGGGTGTTTAGGGCACCCAACATCATGACATCTATAATTACACGAACCTATTTAGATCCTAACCGATAAACCCTCACGCTTGAGGCGAAACCCTCAGCCCTAATTCTAATGTAGGGGCCTTAATAATTAGAATACAGTTTTTTTTTGGGGGGGTTCTTACTATAATTATAATACAATATGCCCCAAAACCCTATTGAAAATTAATAAGGCCCCTATACCATAGAACCCTGTTATAGATCCCTTACAGAGCCCTTTAAAGGAACCCTATTCTAATTAGTAATGCCCCTTTATTAACGTCTCATTGTTACAAGTCTGGCTCCGAGACTGTCCCCTCTCAAGAGTCTCGGGCCTAAACAACCCCTGAGCCCTGAGCCAAAACCCCCAAACTCTATAAGCCCGCTTAGGGGGCAGGGCAGGGCAGGATTTAGGGTTTAGGGTTTAGGGCTTAAAAGCTAATCCCTCTAAGCCCTAAAACCCCCCAAACCCTATATGGTCCTCGTCTCCGTTGTTGCTCAGTGCTTGTGCTCCCTGCTTCTGCCGGCGCTGTCATGGCTTTAGGGTTTAGTTTATAGGGTTTAGGGTTTAGTTTAGGTCTCTTCCAAAGGAGTGCGATCCTCCTCTGGCTGTTCAGGGTTTGTAATACATACTTTGGCATTGAAAGCGCTGAAAGTTGTAGGTACGCTATGGTCTCAACTTGTCAGAGTGATGCCCTGAGAGGCAGCTTGCCAGCAGGTCTGCCTGATAACATCAGTCAAAGGCTTCCCCGACGGGTCCAAGGGACCCCAAAGTTGGGTACTCGGTTTTAGGGTAGTAGTCATGCAGGTTAAGATTTTGGAGAGTAGATGATTATTAGATACTTGGACCCTTGGGGTTCTTTCTGACAAACTACAGCCTTCGTTACCTACTTTCTACAGGTACAGACCCCCAAACTACCAGCCTTCAGCCTGAACCTACTGACTAAGCACCGGATCTTCCAAACTTGACATACTACCTTTTTAGGACTTATATAAGGAAACCATCATAAGGAGCCCTAAAAAGGTAGGTTCTTCAGGGTTAAGGTTGCACCCCAAACTCCGAACCCTAAACTGCCGGCAACTCATGTATGAGTGAGTAACAGGATACCAAGGCCCTACACGAAAACCTCAGCATGGCAGCTCGAAACAACCACTGACAAACCATGTACCCTGAAACACGTTGCTAGAGTCCTAAAATGCACCACTACCAATGACAAAATCGGGTTGGTAGAGACTCTTAAGCCCTGCGTAAACACTCCATAAAAATCCTCCGCCACTCCGGACCTTGGCGAGACTACTTCGATCAAGGTCACTAGCGCTTGCGCCCATCACCTGGGAGGGTTTAGGGTTTAGGGGAGCTTTAGGCTCAGAGCTTCGGGCTTTTTCTGCGTTTCGGGCTTGGGGTTGTAACCCTAAACCCTAAACCCGCCCACCACCCCTCTCCTTCTGTGGGTAGGTGGGCGCCGTCGAGCGCCAGCGAGACCATGGCAGGCTCTGCTTAGGCTGCAGAGCCTGCCGACCACAGCCCTGAGGGGTCGGCAAGCTTGGTCGCCAAGCCACTGTATCAGTATATATTCATAACCCTAAACCCGACCAAAATTGCTCGCACGAGGCCCCCCCAACCCTTCACGACTTGCAAATGGACAAGGGTTGGGGGCCCCCCAAACCCTTCACGACTTGCAAAATGGACAAGGGTTGGGG
>BGNK01000005.1:339437-354958 GCA_003297005.1 Symbiodinium sp. clade A Y106 | reverse complement strand
TATGGTTCGGCTGGCTGGATGGTTTGCCTCGCTGTGAGTAGTATTTGGGTGGTCTTGGGGTGGGCATTTCTGCACACAAAGCGTTCAGCAGACCAATGCTACACCCTAAACCCTAAACCGAAGATTCGAGACCTAGGGTTCAGGGTTTAGGCGCCCAGGTTTAGGCTTGAGTGCGGTTGGGCATGAAGGCATGCTGCGGCATGCACCAAGACCACCCAAACACTCCTCCCCTAAACCCTAAACCCTAAACCCACACTCGGAGGCAGCCGAATGCCCACCCACTAGATCGAGACATTTAGGTTTTTCTCCTATAGTCTCCAATGCACTTCCTCCTCTGGGGTTTCACCAATAGTTCTCGGATCCTATAAGGTAACCCAACTCATGAACTGCATCGGACACTGTAGGTAGGGTTCGGGGCTGAGACAGAGCACATGAACATCTGCAACACCCTAAACCCTAAACCCCTAAACCCCTAAACCCTAAAACCCCAAACCCCCTAAACCCTAAACCCCCTATAAACCCTAAACCCTAAAGCCCTAAACCCTAACTAAACCCTAACCCCTAAACCCTAAACCCTAAACCCTAACCCCTAAACCCTAAACCCCCTATAAACCCTAAAGCCCTAAACCCTAACTAACCCTTAAACCCTAAACCCTTATAACCCCTAAACCCTAAACCCCCTATAAACCCTAAAGCCCTAAACCCTAACTAAACCCTAAACCCTAAACCCTTATAACCCCTAAACCCTAAACCCCCTATAAACCCTAAAGCCCTAAACCCTAACTAACCCCTAAACCCTAAACCCTAACCCCTAAACCCTAAACCCTAAACCCTAAAGCCCTAAACCCTAACCCCTAAGCCCTAAACCCTAACCCCTAAACCCTAAACCCTAAACCCCCTAGAAACCCTAAAGCCCTAAACCCTAACTAACCCCTAAACCCTAAACCCTAACCCCTAAACCCTAAACCCCCTATAAACCCTAAAGCCCTAAACCCTAACAACCCTAAACCCTAACCCCTAAACCCTAACCCCTAAATCGTGAGTGCACAGAGAAGATGAAGGACGAGGCCGGCCGGCCTTTGAACAACGGCACGGCCATGCGATGCAATACGGAAGTCGAATTTGAAGATGAAAGGGTTTAGGGTTTGGGGGTTTAGGGGTGTAGGGTTTAGGGTTTAAAGTTTTTTGGGGTTATAAGCATGAGTATGAGTAGCATACTGTCTAATGAACCCTGTTTATCAAGTCTCCTGCAGTATTGAAAACAGTTGGTCTCAAAGGCAAGGTGTCTCTTCAAAAGGGTGCATCATCGACCCTGTGCTTTGAGGTCTTATTACTTTTGTATGGCACGGTCTTTAGGGTGTACGTAGGGTCTACATGTTTCATATGGCATTTAGGGTTCAGGGCTTGCATAAGGGTTGGATGATGATACAATGGAACCCCCGAAGCTTGGCTGGGGGGCGGGGGATGCTCCAACAAGGACGTGTTTCACAACTAACTGTCAAGAGACGGAGTGTTCCCCAAAAAGGGAAGCGAAGTACCAGTGGGTCCTGAGCCCGTCGGCGAAAGACAAATGACGAATGACTCTCCCGCATTATACGGTTTCAACTTGAACAAGAGCCGTGAAGAGCATCCGCTTCCAAGCAAGCCCTAAACCCTAAACCCTAAACCAAGCCTCATCCAGACGCTCCGAACTCTTTTGGGCCTAAACCCTAAACCCGGCAGGCGGCGCTCACAGGCCGTCAGTCTGAGAAACCCGGGTGGGCATTCCGAATTGTTGCAAGCAGGTATTTCAAGCAGACCAACACCCCCCGACCTATAAACCCTAGCCCCTAATCTCAAAACCGTTAAAGCCGTAGCCCGAAACCCTAAACCCTCTATCCAGGCCCAGGAAACTTTCTGAATGTCTAGAACAGATTATTTCGAAGGTTTTGGCTGTCGGGTTCAGGATTTAACATCATTGTCACCGTTTTTTCTATCAACACTCGGCTGCTTGTAGAATCGTCACCCTACACCCTTAACCCCAAACACAACTGAGGGGACAGGATTTTCACTATGATGTTCGTCCCTTCCCTAGCCATGGGTCGAGAGTTCAGGGCATGCACAGAGTAGAAAGAAGGCAGGAGGCGTTCACCCTAAGATGGTTCAGTGTTTGTTTTTGTTTTTTAGGATTTAGTGTTTCGGGTTCAGAGTTATCAGAGTTCAGGGAGTCTTTGGATTTTGGGCCTAGAGGTTTAGGGGGTTTAGGGTTTGGGTTTAGGGTTTAGGGTTTAGGGTTCAGGGTTTAGGGTTTAGGGTTTAGGTTCAGGCTTCAGGACTGAGGTTCCCACAAAGCCCACAATTTTGGGTTTGCGGCTCAGCAAACCAGCGCGCCCTTATTCGGTATCCCGACGCCCACCAAACCCCTATTCCAGGTTCGCTGAAGTACACTACCTGGATCGTGTGTGATGGACCAGTTGATGCCATCTGGATTGAGATGCCTGGATGCACCTGTCCAGGAATAAATGTCGCGCTTGGGGAGTGCTGCAACGCGTCATTGGTGTTGACGTTGCTTACAAAAACTCTGCTGACGTAGCTAGACCCCAACATTGCAAATTGAAAGCTGGGCGGTGCTAGCTCTAGGCTACCGACATACTGGGGAATGCGGAGAACTGCGCTTTATGTGAATTTCAAGCCATGCAGGCTCTTATACTAAACCCATAAGAGGCTTTCACCCTAGCTAAACAAGTACATCCAATCCCAGAGGGTCCATATACACTACCATTATGGAATTAGGTTCCAAAAGACCATCCCTCCTATGGTTTTGGGGCATAATAGGGTGTATATGGACCCTCTTGCAATTCGGAAGTGGGGGAGGGTAAGCCGGGACCATAATCCCAAGACTCTAGGTTTAGGGTTTAGGAGTTTAGGGCCAAGCTTGGCGTTTAGCATAGAGCTCGAAGTCTCAAACCCCAAGCCGAAAATCTCGCTTGCAGATAAGGGGGGTAGTTCCAAGCGAAAGGTAGGGTCGCACGTGCCCACGTCTCGTAAGACGGCGCTGTTTGGTTTCGAAGAAACAGAGGGTTCGTAGGGTTCGCAAGTGCACACGCGGAGTCCTTGAGAAGATGTGACCGCAACCAAGGGACCCTGCCAATGACACTCGATAGTAGGATGTGTGTTCTAAGAACCCCTGGACAAAGTCCTCCCCCCTACTAGATTCATGGGTAGTTATAAGTGGGGTTCTAAGTCGGGTAACCATACTTATAAGACATATTAGTGGACTCAGAACCCCACTTATAACTACCCTTGGACCTCCAAGTAGTCAACGAAATTTCAGGGACACCTTAACAGGCCCTACCATCGGCTCTCAATAGAACGATGCGTATTTTAAGTACCCCTCAACTTGGCGTTCGTCTGGTTGACTCTTAGGACTCTAACTTTTTGGGTTTCTATTTGAACTATAGTAAGTAGGCAAAAAGTTTAACTTTTTGGAGGGCTTCACAAGGCAGCCAAGTCAACAAGTACGGTACCACACCCCACAATTCGCCGAAATCCCACCTGCAGACCTGTCGAAAACCTTCAGCCCCCATGAACAGGCCCTTATTCACTTTTTCTAGGGTTCAGGTTCCCTTATAAGCTCCCTTAAACCAAAAAGGGCACCCTTTTTATTCCTAGGTTCCTCTTACCTTAACCCACCAGAACCTACTTTTTTGTAGGGTCCCTATATATTCCATACTAGGGTTTATAATAAGAACCTACAAAGCTGTAGGGTTTGGTAGGTTAAGGTAGGTCTGAAGAAAACGTCGCCCTAAAAGACTGACTACAACTCCCGTGGCGAGGAATCTCAACACTGTCCTTGATGACAACAAGATTCTCACCCTGGCCACATGCCTGAACTAGGTGCCGATTTGGGATGATGCTAATATTCCCTGATTTTTTTCATTTAGAGCCCTAATTGTAAAAGATGTTGCGGAGTGTTGGCATCGACACCTACGATTGAAGATATAAATCCTGCATTACCCTTAATAAGGAAGATGCCCTCATTCCCAAAGTTCAGGGCCCTTAAGGTAAGGCAGGATTCATATCATCAACTGTAGTGCACGAGTGGATGCTCCTAGGGTTTTACGCGCTGATGCTCGGGAGCCTGAGAAAATTCGCGGTTTTCTCGCCCAGAGGGTCCATATACACTACCATTATGGAATAGGTCCCAAAAGACCATCCCTACTATGGTTTTGGGACCCTAATTCCATAAAAGGAGTGTATATGGGCCCTCTTGGTCGGTTCAGTGGCAACGACGACGCAAATGGTCCAACCAAGGTCAACAACATGAACAGCAGCAGCAGCAGCTAGTCGTTACCTAAACACCCAACTTGGCTAAAAGTGTGGCCCAACACCAAAACAAGGCTATTCTTCTACATGCGTTTGTATGTTTGTATATAAGAGCGAGCCACTCTGCGCGAAAACAGTTGAGTAACATCAGTGGACGACACTTTCGGACAGGCCAAAACCCTAAAAGTCCATGTACCCAAATTGTATATACTTTGGGCCCAAGTACCTATATAGGGAGTACTTTAAAGCCAAAGTATATACTATTTGGGTACATGGACGCTTGGGGAAATGCAATGATTGCGCAGAGGGTTCGGTACTGGCTCCAAGTGAGTGCTTTCGTCTTTGCCACGGGTTTAGGGATGTTTAGGGTTGAGGGTTTCGGGTTTTCTGGTTCCCTAATTTCGGAAGCCTTACCTATTACCTTCTCGCAGTTGAGCTGAGCTCAGGCAAACAACGATCGAATTCCGATGACAGACAATTGCAAGATCGTTTTCGAGGCGCCTTGAATCGAAACACCGACCTTCATGTGCTTCAAGGTTTGTCGCTTCAGGGTCTGATCCGGGGTTTATGCAGTCAAAAGGTTTGATGAAGCTGCGGATTTCGGAGCGGTATGCTTTCCGACTCTCAAGAAAATACTTGACGTCGTGAACCGGTGACCCCTTGGTGGTAGGTCCTACAGATGGTCCGAATAAAGACCAAGGAAGGACTACCGCAGGAAGAGAAGCTGGGATCGTCCATTGATCATGCAGCAAGACATTCTGAATCCTAAACTCTGAACCCAGAACCGCACATTCCAGGTTCAGGACCTGCGAAATGCCTCGCCGGCCACAGTGTCACGTCCGGCCCTGAGCTTTCGCTTACAACATGGCGCATGGCTGTTTCGCATAGTGTAGCGCTATAGCATCGCGGCAGGTGTAGGGCTGTGGCACGGCATGCCGCGAACGTTTGCCAGGCCATTTGTGGGCTTAAACCTCAATGCAGGATCATGAACAGGTTGCCCGACACCCTTGCGGGTCGATCCTAAAGCCTCACAGCCTAAGCAATTTTCAATCCCCAAATCAGCCCAGACCATAAGAGCGCGGTTACTGCAATTTACTTTCCGGGTTTGAGCGTCTCTGGTTTAAAACGTCAAGTTCAGTGTCCAGACACGGCATCGGAAAGAGTGAGACAAGGTGTGCTGCCCCACAAACGTGTAGAGGGACGTCAGGGCATACGATTGCTGCTGGGTATTTACGACCCTTCCCCGCTTCCCCGATGGAAGCCACTGTAGTAAAATGCAGACCCCATCTACACACAGACACGGGCACAGACACAAACCCAGACCCCGTGCCAACAAAAGGAACACGCAAACCTGGAGTTCAAGCCCTAAACACTATACGAGAGGTGCCGGCATCATCTACGTCTCAGCAAGTGACCTCGGTTGGCAGCCAATCACTGCCCCTGGGCTCTCTCTGGCTTCGAGTCGCGCTTGTAGGCTTTTTAATGAGGGTTTCGGACTTTGCTGCTGCAGAGTTTGGCCCCTAAACCCTAAACCCTAAACGTTTTCCTTTGTGGAAATGGTGTTTTCGGTGCAGCCTTCCGTGGCTTGCTTGGGCTCGTCTCCCAGCTGTCAGAGTATGGGGTTTACAGGTTTCGAGAGCGACCCTAAACCCTATCACCCTGTCGACCCCAAATGGGAGTTTCCGAAAATTAGGGGTACCTTACTTTGGGGTCCTTATAATAAGGATCCTACTATTTAGGGTACTATATTAGGGTCCCCTATTGCCGGAAATTCCCAAATAACACTAAACGACAACTGAGTTCAGGCCCGAATGTTTGGAACGTCAGGTCGAAGTCTTCCCTTTATAATGGTCTTTGAAAAATCCCAATCCTGCAACTCTGAATCCCAAACCCGAACAAACTTGAACCCTAGGCCACTGAATCCTGAAACTCGGCTAAAATAAGGATCTCAATCTAGATTAGCTCCCACATCTAAACCCTTAACATCACAGGGGCAGAGTTTCGCACCGACCCAACCCCCAACCCCCCCCCCTCCTGCCTTCTTGATATCTGGTCGTAAACACTTAAATGGGAGTCTCCGAACATAGGGGACCCTGGTATAGTACCCTAAATAGTAGGATCCTTATCATAAGGGCCCCAAAATAGGTACCCCGAAATTTCGGAAACTCCCAAATCCCTCAACCCTGACCCTAAACCCTAAACCCTAAACCCAAATCCCTAAACCCTGAACCCTGAACCCTAAACCCAAATCCCTAAACCCTAAACCCTAAAACCCTAAACCCTAAACCCTAATTCAAATCCCTAAACCCTGAACCCTAAACCCTAAACCCAAATCCCTAAACCCTAAACCCTGAACCCGCAAATTAAACCCTAGAAGCCGCCGACCCCTAAACCCCCCGGAGCCCCTAAGCCTCCGGAGCCCCTCAACCCTCAACTAAAAAGCCGATAAATATGGGGGCCTTAACAATTAGAATAGGGTTCCTTTCCCTAAGGCTCCAGGTACCCATATAGTAGGTACTTTGGCCTTAAAGGGGTCCCTATATGGGTACTTTAAGGCCTGAGTACCTTCTATATGGGTACATGGAGCCTTTGGGTTTAAAGGGGTCTATAAGGGTTACTATAAGGGATCTATAAGGGTACTATAATATAGGGGCCTTAACAGTTAGAATAGGGTTTTGGGGCCCATTGCCCATAGGCCCCAAGGTAGTTCCTTTTTGGGGGTTCATAAATAGAATTCTATAAGGTAATCCCAAAAAGGAACTACCTTGGGGCCTATGGGTACACTATAGTTATACTATAAGGAGCCACCCAATTGTAATTGTTTAGGCCCCTACATTAAGCCCTGAACCTCTAAGCCAATCCAAGGAGGCTTGGATGAACAGGCGGCCCGAGTTGAACAGCTCACGCCAGGCGGGTTTAGGGTTTAGGGGTTAGGGTTTAGGGTTTAAGGGTTAAGGGTTTAGGGTTTAGGGTTTAGTGGCGTTATCATGGAGGCCAAAAGAAGTAGACTCCGGTTTTGTGTTTCCCAGAGGCTCCAAGTACCCAAATAGTAGGGTTTTAGAGCCCCAAATAAAGAAGCCTAAGAAGTAGACTCGGGTTTTGTGCTTCTCATGTTCCAGATTTTTCGGGCTCTTGTCTCCTGTTCCAGATTTTGGAATTAGGGTTCAGGCCTTTTCGGTGTTTTCTCATATTCTGACAGTGGTAACGTGTGGGAAATCAATAATTACCCGAAACCCTAAACGCCAATCAACAACTCGAAAAAAGATGCGTCTGTTAGCAAAAATGTTTCTATTCACCAGGCCCCGGCGGTCGCGAAACTGAGGCGTCAACTGTGATCCACTCTGCCATGCCCCCCTGTGGTTTCAGGTTTAGGGTAGCCGTTTGAGGATTTATAGAAGGCTGTGGCTCTGTATCCCATGCAAGCGGAACTGTAGGAAAAGGAAAACCCGTGCTGTGCAGGGGTCACTGCGGAAGAAAAGCCGCAGCTGGAGCCCCCNCCCCCCCCACCCTAAAGGCCTGAAAGCACCCCAAGGCCCGAACTTTAGCATCGAGAAAGTGTTAAGGTTGAGGATTAGGGTGGGGAAGTACGGGGTATATGGGTTTAGGGTTTAGGGTTTAGTCTACAATAAAAGCTAGGTTTTCAGATTGAGGGTTTGTGGTCTGCATAAAACGTAGGCAGTAGGCCTTCTACAAAACAAAAACACAAAGCATCTCAGATCTTACTGGCTATCTCGCCAAGATGATTACAACGTGCGAAACCCGAACTAGGTAATTTCATAGTCGCTAAACCCCGAGGCCCTGAAGACGACACACGCTTTAAACCGCAAGAAGTTGAGCGCCGTTACATAGGCAGTTTCAGGTTTAGAATTTTAGCGCTCAAGTCCTGGACTTCAGATCCCTGAAACCCTGAGCCTTCTCTTGTGTTGAAGCTGCGAAGGCTGAAGTGGAGATCTTGAAGCCGCTCTTCGACAGGCGACGGCCAAACTAAGGGGCTTTCGACCATAGGTTTCGGCTTTGGGGATCGAAGGCACCCCTCAACTCGAAACCTATGGTTGGGGTTCTTTTTGTTCCCAGAGAACCCAATACCCCTTAATTTTGGAATATACCTTAAATTATAGAGGCCTTAATATTATGAGAAAAGGTATATTCCGTAATTAAGGGGTATTGGGATCTCTGGGTTAGTAGAGGGGCCGAAGGTTGATCTCCGCAATTCGGATCCGTTGTAGTTGTGGAGCCCCTTGTGCAGGTAGAAGCCCAGAGAGCCCAATACCCCTTAATTAAGGAATAGACCTTAAATCATAATATGAAGCCCTATATAATTTAAGCCCTCTTCCTTAACTAAGGGGTACTGGGCTCTCTGGGAAGCGGACCACGAACTCAGCTTCCAGAGGGCCGCGGGCTTTCGGGTGTCACTTCTTGCCTGAAGCTACCCATAGGCTCCATAGTAGTTCTTTTTGGGATTACCTTATAGAACCCTAAGGCTCCATGTAGCCATATATAGTATACACTTAGGCCTTAAAGTACCTATATAGGAACCCCTTTAAGGCCTAAGTATATACTATATGGGTGCATGGAGCCTACTTAGGGCAATTCTAAATATGAATCCCAAAAAGGAACTACTATGGAGGCCCTAGCAAACGCCAAGCCGATACTAGAGATCCTCAGACCCGGCTGCAGCCCAAGAGCTCTCCTTACAAAAAGTGGACCGAAACACCCTGCCTGGACCCCGAAAGTATGTAGAATAATGGCCTTTTAGAGGTGTTGGGCCATTATTTTACCTACTTTTGGGGGTTTAGGTGAACCTTTTTTCCATAATTACAGACCCCAAAACTCTGAATCCGCAACTCCAACCCTTCAGCCCCCAAACCCCACAGCCCCTACTTCCAAACCCCCAAACCCTCAAACTGGCAGGTGGCTGAAGGCCAAGCCGCCGAACTCGGGGGCTGCAGAAGACTTTTTCGACTGGTGCATGAGGACTGTGTTGAGTGATTTTCTCTGTGGTTCTTAGTAAGTAGGGAATGGGGGAATGGATCTCTATGATAGTGCCCCAAGGTCCCTTATAGTAGTTCCTATAACCCACTCCCTGCTAAGAAGCAGGGAGTTTGAGTACATGCGCGTTTGAGGGTTTACGGTTTGGGTGATGTAGAGAACAAAGAAGAGAGGTGGACGGGTTTACTACTTTGGGTTTCTTTATGTGTAAGCGTAGATTCTGGGTAGATCGTTCTTGGGCGTGCTTCGGGCTGAACATGCCCTACGGCTCCATGTAGCCATATAGTATACACTTAGGCCTTAAAGTACCTATATAGGAACCCCTTTAAGGCCTAAGTATATCCTAAGTATACCTTAACCCTCCAAAACCTACTTTTTTGTAGGGCCCTTATAAAATTCATATTAGGGTTTATAATCAGAACCTACAAAAAAGTAGGTTTTGGTAGGTCAAGGTATACTATATGGGTACATGCAGCCTTCGGGATGGATATCGGAGCAATTCAGCTCCCTAAACCCGAAGGCCTGAACCCTCGACTCCCCTAGGCCCTGAAACACTTAAACCCTAAAGTCTAATCCGGTAAGATATATATATATATACTTATATACTTACATATGTAAACATAGTTACATGTGCATGTATGTACCTATGTATGTAGGCATGTATGTGCGTAAGTCTGTACGTACGTATATATGTATATACATGTTTACATGTTGTGTTCGGGTTCAGGGGTCAGGGGTTCGGCATCATTCAGACTCTCGCTCGTCCTCACGGAACGGCTTTCTACAATATGTAAGCTATTGAATACTTACCACTATTTTCTGGGGTTCCATGTGATAGCAATACTATCAGAAATCATTTCATACCCCAAAAGTCCCCTAAACCCTAGACCCTAAACCAAACCCTATTCTAGTTGTGACTTCGTGATAGATTTCGGGTGCTCTTTGGCGACTTCGGGATTCGAATGTTCACAGCCAAAGCCCCGAAGGGAGCCTAAGACAGGGGCCTGAGTGTTAGTAACATATAGGGCTCCTTACTCCTATTGTTGCTGTTACTATTACTAGTAGTATTACTATTATGATTGTACTGCTCTTATCGGAGCAGGTCATACCTAATATACCACCCAAAACCCTACTCGAATTTGGATTGTCGAACTCTGTTATACCTCCTGTGTGTTGCACTTCGAGCGCTGAGCCTCGTGAAATGTGCGAGGAATATCCGGCTGGCAGCTGGGCCAAAGACAGTAGCGAAGGGTAAATAAATGAAGACAGGCAGTAAAAGCGAGATGTTCTTTGGCATAGTAGCCGGAATATTTGCTCTGGCACTGATGATGGCAGAGATAATGAATTACGATCGGTATTCCATCAGGTACCATAACGGTGATAGTACCAGAAAGCGTAGTAGTGCAGGACAAAAGCCGTCCACAGATAATGACATGAAATAGTGATTAGAACGTGTCAATCCGAAGTGGTGTGGACACCCAGGGCTAGTAACCCTAAACCCTAAACCGTGGTTGCATCCTGAAGGATTTCCCCAAGCCATAAACCGTAAACCCTCGACGCTCGAGCTGCAACCCCTAGTCCCTCAGCCCTAAACCCTATACACCCTAAAGCCCTAAACCCGAAAGCCCCAAAGTCGGCCACTCGTGTAATGTAGGGGTGGACCTAGAAAAGCTTTGCGGCATGTGTTCTCCTAACCCTAAGGCTCCATGTGCCCATATAGTAGGTACTCAGGCCTTAAAGGGGTCCCTATATGGGTACTTTAAGGCCTAAGTACCTTCTATATGGGTACATGGAGCCTTTGGGTAAGTATTCGAATTAGCGTAGGAACCCTCAGGAATGGTATTCCTGACGATTCCGACCCTTCTTGTAGTAGTAGTAATTAGTAGTAGTAGCAGTAGTAGTAGTAGCAGCAGTAGTAGTAGTAGTGGTAGTGGTAGTGGTAGTGGTAGTCGTAGTAGTAGTAGTAGTAGTCGTATGCTAGGTTCCGTTTTGTATACGCACAAGCACGCCACTCCTAGACTCTCTGGCATGTTACACAGGTCCGGTCCTTGACCCTGCTAGGGGACGCCGATCTTCAACCTTCTAGCCCTCCATTTTCAGGGTTTCAGGCTCTTGGACCCAGAGAACCCAATACCCGGTTCAATACCCCTTAATTAAGGAATATAACCTTAAATTATAGAGGCCTTAATATTATGATTTAAGGTATATTCCTTAATTAAGGGGTATTGGGATCTATGGGGAACCCTAACACCCCACGTATACAAATAGCATCGACTTTGGGGTCTAAAGTCTATAAAGGGTATCTACTTTGGGCTATTTGGAGCCTTAGGGGAAGTTCAATTTGGGTGCAGGGTTTGGATTTAGGTGCAGGGTTTAGGGTGCAGGGTTTAGGGTTTAGGATGCAGGGTTTGGATTTAGGGTGCAGGGTTCAGGGTTTAGGATGCTTGTTAGGGTTTCGGATGCTTGTCCAGGGTAACCGGGTAGCCGGCATTAGAGCCCGCCTGCTGAGGTGATGCCATGCAACGACTCGATCCTCATCGTCCAGAGCCTTGAACTTCACGGAAACTCCAATATCCCTTAACTACGGAATATTCCATCAAATATATTGGGGATCCTACTATGGTTTAAGGTATTATTCCTTAACTATGGGATATTTTAGTCTCTGGGTTCACGGAGCTTAGGGTTTGTTAGGGTTTGGGGTTTAGGGTTTTCCCGTTTTTTCGTCCTGAACTCGAGCACTTGCGTTCAAGGCTTCGTGCTGTATTAGTGCTCATGCAGTCCAGGGCCAGGGTTGCCAGCGTTTAGGGTTTGGGTTTAGGGTTTAGGAATTAGTGCTATGAGCCGTAGCCATTTTGGCTCAAGGGCGCTTAGGCCGGCGATTAAGGCCTTCGGGCCGCACATGCATGGGTCCCCATGATGGAAAAGACATGAGTTAAAGACATGAGTGAGTTTAGGGTTTGGGTTTAGGGTTTAGGAATTAGTGCTATGAGCCACAGGAAGGTTGTTCTGCCGCAGGCGCTGTCGGTGCAACCAAAAAACGGGCTGGTTTAGGGGCCCGTGTAGACAGTAGTATTTTTCCTCGGTGCATGTGACTGTTCAAGTTTCTTTTTTAAAATTCTTAGCCCGACAAGCCGTTGGCAATCTTCCTCTCTGCTATTTCTACGATTCCGGACCCCCTTGTCAATCACCCCTCTTCCTATATGCATACATAGTCTAATGGATACCTAATTACTATTTGACTTCTATTTCGGAACAAGGTATAATGAATATCGATGACCCTGCAATCACACAACCCTCATGCAATCCTAAACCCTAAACCCTAAACTTACCCCTAACCGCCAGACTCGCAAGCCGTACCCCCCTACAGGCCCGGAGCTTACCATCGAGCCTAAACAACCCGAAACTCTATAATCCCTGAACGCTAAACTCATAGGGACCCTTAGAGGGGGGTGGGGGGTAATAAGGACTTAATAAGGCCTATTGAAGGAAGTATAGTCCCCCCACCCCCCTACCCCTTACCCCCCTAAGGGTCCCTATGACTGAACCCTAAACCTGAAACCCACAACCCTGAGCCCTAAACCCTCCAACCCCAGGACGCTGAATCTCCTCTCTGCATCGCTCAGAAGCTACGTGGATGAGAATGCAATCCCAGCTGAGGCGCTTTGACTTGCCGGAGGTTGGTAGGTTTAGGGTTTATAAGGGTTGTAGGTTGAGGGTTTATAGGGGTTGAAGGGTTTGGGGTTGAGGGTTGGCCGAAGAAGGTCTTCCAGTGGTCTTCAGGTCTAGGGCGTGGGGGTTTGCTCGTTTCAATCTGGAGGTTGTCTCACGGAGGGCTGAATTGAATGCTATATCCTCCGACGCAGGACACGTATCGGCGCATTCTGGCCTGGTGCATCATGCAACTTGGCTTCGAGGCGGTGCAGCCTCAATCCTATTCCCTACCTGGACCCCCAAAGCATGTAGAATCCAAGCCTTCTATAGTTGTTGGGCCATCATTACTTAGTTTTGGGGGTTTAGATAGCCAACATCGCAATCCGCAGCTGGAAATCTTTCAGCCCTGCAGCCTACTCTCCTCAGACTCCGATCTATTGAGTCTTACCACAAATCGGTTTAGGGTTTGGAGTTTAGGTTTTAGGTTTAGGGTTGAGGTTTCAGGGTTTAGGGTTTATCATCATGCCATGAAGCCTCATGCGAGGTTGTGAAGACCCAACTGGGGTTTCTCAAAGCCAGCGCTTCCCTTTAGGGTTTCGGGTTGAGGCGACATGGATCCTCTGTTGTTTCGAAACTTCCCTTTCAATGTTCGCAGTTGGAATTTCAAGGGTTGTGGCTTTTTCCATACTGAGGTTCCTCGTCCAGAGAGACTTGTGGCACACGGCTGATTACTATATTCCTTCCACAACTCCACGCCAAAGACCCTGAGCCCTAAACTAAACCCTGCACCCCAGTTTTTGGTTCACCTTCGGTGCGCCAACATGTCAGTTCTTTTGCAGGTGCCCTCGTCCATGCTTCGGGATGCTGTACAAGCAAGACCTGAACCCAAACCTCGGTCGGTTCGGTCGTTGGGTGGTCCGTGGGAGCCTTCTTGTATTAGTATTAGCAGTTATTCGCAGTACGGCTGCGGTTCCAACTGCTTATGAAGATGCCATGAATAGCCCGAAACCTGATCTTATTGTCTATGCACTTATATGATCACCCTTAACTCTTAACCTAAACCGTGAACCCTGCACCATATGTCCATGCCCAGTCGCTGAAACCCTAGCAGGTATCCCGAACCAGCCTTGAGAAGTGGGAGTTTCCAAAAATAAGGGACCCTAGTATACTACTCTAAATAGTAGGATCCTTACTATAAGGACCCCCAAATAAGGTACCCCCTATTTTCGGAAACCCCCAGGTGTCTTGCCTTTTTAAAGAAGCTGGCATCGAGCACAGCCCGGATCCAACAGAATATCGAAGCCTGCGTATGTAAAGTTTAGCAATCCCCAAGGGTCCATGTACCCAAATGGTATAATATACTTCGGCCTTAAAAAGTACTCCCTATATAGGTACATTGGGTCTACAATATATACTATTTAATGACATCAACCCTCAAAAAATGATACTCCCAAGAGTTCCGTACTATCATCATAGCCAGAGTATAATACTTGCAAGACCCCAGTCTAGCTGTTCCGACCCGAGATTAGGCAAATGCCAAACGACCCCTGAACCTTGAGTTCATATATCCTACCTTAACCCTGAAGAACCTACCTTTTTAAGGACTTAGAGAAGGAAGACATAATAAGGAACCCTAAAAAGGTAGGTTAAGGTAGGTTCTTCAGGGATAAGGTAAACCCCACATCTCCCCAGCCATTAATCCTAGAGTTCTAGACCTTCAAATACCTCAGACATCAGAGGCCCTAAACCCTAAACCCTAAACCGTAAACCCTAAACCCTAAACCGTCCTATCTAAGCCCTATTTCCTGGTCTTGTTTTGGACTCCCGAGAGGTTCGATGGTCTCGACACAACAAGTCGGAGTTTCAGAACATATGAGACCCTGACCTAGAGCCCCTACACAGCAGGATCTTCAACCACACTATAGCCCTGAACCATACGCCCCTGAACCACTGAACCCCAAAATCCCAAACCCAAACCCAAAACACCCTAACTCCTGACAAAGGTGGGGGTTCGGCGGCCTTCTGGAGCCGGAGGCCCGAAAAGTGAGGCCCAGCAGAAGTTTAGGGTGTTCAGGGTTGGGGCTTAGGGCTTTTGGGGTTTAGGGTTTAGGGAATTGAGGGTTGTTTGGCTTGTTCCGGCTTTAAGCATCGCCCTACGATGACGCTGTAATCCCTTCCGCTCCATGCTAAACGGAATCCCCCAGTAGAAACTGAAAAAGTCTATTAAATACCAGGGCGGGTTGCATCTTTGGCGGGATCTCGCTCTTGCTCCTGCCCTAGCTCTTGCTCCTGAAGCCCCCAAACCCTAAACCCTAAACGCTAAACCGCCCAGATTAGGTTTTGAACGGCGGGGATGATGTCACGTGGTGTCACGGTGGTTTTCCGAAAGTTTGCTGCTTAGTTGTGGGATTGGCCCCAAGCCCTCAACGCTTCACTGCGAGCCTTACACACCCAACCCGAACCTCGAAGCCCTAGGCCGTAAACCCGAAACCCCTCAACCCCAAAACCCGAAACCCCTTATAGAACCCTTATGGATCCCTTTAAGGAACCCCTATGCCTCAAAATCCACCCCCCCC
>BGNK01000005.1:281513-339321 GCA_003297005.1 Symbiodinium sp. clade A Y106 | reverse complement strand
GTCGGGTTCGGGGCCCATGAGGTCAATTCTTGAAACGTGGTGCTTTGAAGTCTAGCCCTAAGGCTCCATGTGCCCATATAGTAGGTACTTAGGCCTTAAAGTACCCATATAGGGATCCCTTTAAGGCTTAAGTAGCTACTATAAAGATACATGGAGCCTTTGGGTAGGTGCCTTACGGCTTCAAGGCTTCAGGTGCTAGGTCTTGCGGCAACTGGGAGATGCACCGCTGTAGAGACAAGATAACTACCACACAAGAGGTGCAAGAGCGCCCCAGACCCTTATATTGCTCAACCACATCTCTCTCTCTCTCTCCCTCTCTCTCTCTCTCTCCCTCCTCTATCTCTGGGCCTTCCGTTTTCCGAGGTTAGTATTGACAGGAGGAAACATGTAGAAGCAGCAGAGCTTGCCCGTTGCGGCTTCCCAAGATGTACACACCTTGAGCCCGATACGTTCACGATTTTCGTAGAATTTGGTAGACGAGATCCCCGGCATCCCAAATGCTACAGGAACCCCCCATGCTTATATTTATGCAGCAGACCACACCCCAAACCCTACTCACTGGTTAGCATAAAGCATAAATGCAGTTCTTAGGTGCTGGGAGTGTAGAGCGCCTCAAGTATCCTTCTGATACTCCCCACATGCTTGCAATAGAAAATGAAGCAAAGCTACTGTCCACTTGCGTCGGCTGCGGCACTAGCAGTGCAAGGCTCGAACTCCGACTGGGGACGTCACCATGAGCATAAGGAAAGCCTGTGATCTCCTGTATACCCCTACCTTCACCCTCCAAAACCTGCCCCTATAAAATTCATATTAGGGTTTATAATCAGAACCTACAAAAAAGTAGGTTTTGGTAGGTCAAGGTATACTGACAACTTCGATAGCACCCTATAAATCCGTATAAGCCGCACAATACCCGATATGTCCGGTAACTTGGATTACCTTCCTGATTGAGAAGAGACAAAGGATATGGTCGAAGTTTGCCGAGATTCTGGAGGAGGCGAAGCACAAGGACGGACCATAGAAGCTTGAGAGGTGTAGGTTCAGAGGTTCAGGGTTAACGATTCCAGGTTAGGGCGTTGGGTTTAGGGTTACTTGGAGGTTCATGGGTAGTTATAAGTAGGGTTATAAGTGGGATAACTGTGGTTATAACCTATATTAGGGGGACTTGTAACCCTACTTATAACTACCCATGAACCTCCAAGTAATGATGCTGTGGGTTTGCAGTATTGGGCTAGGGTCTCCAGGTGTGCATCTAGGAATTTCGGGTTGAGTTGACCCTAAACCCTAAATCCTAAACCCTAAACCCTTTTCGGTTTTAGGCTGAGGGTCTTGGGTTTAGTTTAGGGTGTTGTGTTTTGGGTTTCTAAGGTTCTGCTATGCCACACGCGATGAGCCTGAAGCTCTGAAACCCAAACCCGAATGCTTCGCTGAGTGTTTTCCAGGCACCTTACTACTGCTAATGACAATGACGATGATGATGACCATGAGGCTGGTGGTGATGATGATGACGACCACAGCCGAGATGTCACAGACGAGAATGTTGGCCATGACCATGGTGAATGGAATGCGTATGGTCGCCATTGCCAGTGCCATGAAAGATCTTCTTGCAGTCCTTCTGAGTTCTACTTCTGCTGCTTCTGCTCGGTGCCGCATTCATAGATGCTCATTTCTTTCTGGCCCCACCCCTAACCGCAACCCCGCTTGCATCTTGCGGGCCCTTAAACCATCCGGGAAGCCGCGCGAGTTCAGATCCGCAGGATGCGATTCCGCCCTGCGAAGAGGGCCAGACTATCTTCGAATGGGTCCCTGAGTTTGGGCGGCATATCTCGGGCTTCGGAGGGTCGATGAGCTGTTATCTAATTACAACCTTTAAGCCTCAACGCCTTCAGCCTTATTAGCCCCAGTTCCTTAAGCCGCGCACCTATGCCTTGACCCCCTGATTCCTCGGTCTTAACCCCTATACAAATCAGAAGCCAGAATCCACGAACCATATTCGCGGAACCTTGATCCCGAAACTCCGTTTAGGAGTTTCGGGATCAAGGTTCTGGCTTCTGATGCCTTAAACGCCGGTTATATTCCAGCTCAGCGGTATAGGGATTCGACAAGGGGTTCTGCAAAGTTTGAGGGTGTGGCGCAGGTTCTTGAATTTGGGGCAGTGATTTCTGTTTTTGCGCAATGAGAACTTGTTTCTGGTGGCCTCAATAATTTGTAGCCGCATGCCCCCAAACCGCGTGTCTAAGTGTTTCGGAATCCAGGGCTGTGTCACAACCGTCGAAAAGCCTGTCGGTCATCCTCGCATATATGAGTGTACACTTGCGAGGGGTACTTCGAGACGCAGTAGCACACCCGGTACGCCTAAACACGCTGGGCTTAGGAGGCCAGAAAACCAAAAAGACATTTGTCCAACAGATCTCAGGGCAAACGATGCTGGAAAGCGCTTGAGCCCAGGACTGGACTGACAAGTCGCGACCATGGAAGAAGCTCCTTGTTGGAGAATACATCCTTTTTGGGCTTGATGCGGCCTGAACTCTTACGCCCTTCATCGTCGTAGGCTTCGGTTTCAGGGTTTAGGGTTAGGGTTAATATTTAGGGTTTAGGGGTGGGGGTGGCGTGACCAATGCAAGGGACCATTGCAGGAACCGATCGGGCAGGATATTTTGGAATTAAGAAGCCCCTCATTTGGCAATTTAAGGTGTTGGGCGTTCGTTAGGGTAGCCGTTTAGGGCGCTGATGTTTTGCTGATCACCACGGCGTAGGGCTCAGTGCTACGTTTAGGGTTTAGCACAGGGAGATTGTGTTGCCAGGTGGAAACTACACAGCTACACGTCGTTTCCAACAGCACCACATTAGGATCCGCATCTTGTCGAGGGATCTGAAAGGAGTCTGTCGTTCATTCCATAAGGATGCTTAACATCACGAGAGACCTTAACCTCGAGAACACATTTTCGAATGTTCTATTAAAATTATTGCATGGTGTACATCATAATTGGGTTCAACATTCGCACATGAGGGTTACGCCAAGTTTCGTAGTTGCTAAAGCTACCCGATCGATGCCTTGAGCACCCGAGGACCGGTCCGTCAGCCGGGATTGTGGAGAACTTACCCCCCCCCCCCTGTTAGCCCTAAACCTTCAATTCTCAATCCGGACTTTCTCGCACCGAAATGTCCCTGCACCAGTATCTACTTTTACCAGAACGTGTCTATACGAGGAACCACTTTAAGGCCCGAGAATATGCCAGACTTGTACATGGACTCTGCTTCACGTTGCATACAGCCCTCGTACATCCTAACTCCCTCGAGGAACCATGACATGTACATTAGCAGGGGTACTCCTCTTAGGTGGGAGCCAGAGGAGTGGAAGCCACCAAAGGCGACCGTTTATTGGGGGTTCAGGTCTCGGTTTGGAGGGTTTAGGGCTTTAGAGTGTTCAGGGTTTAGGTCAAGGTCTCGGGTGTGGGGTTTCGGCGCTTCGGGGGTTACCGTTTCAGTCTTCAGGACTGCAGGGGTTAAGGTTTAGAGTTTACGGTTTCAGGTTTTATTGGGTTTTGGGGTTATGGGTTAGGATGTTAGGGATTGAGGCTAATTGAGACTCTTTTCGCCGCTGGTGCCCCGATGGAAGATGGGGTTTAGGGCTCGGATGGTGACCGTTTCTACCCTAAACCCCTGAACCCTAAACCCTGAACCCGAAACCCCTAAACCCTAAATCGTAAATCCCTGAAATTCTTCAAAGTTATGGCCCGACACCTACAACGGCCATTATTTTGCGGAGGGCTTTCGTAGGGCTTTGCAGTGTGTGAGAACGGAGTCGTGCAGTTTAGGGTTGAAGACGACTGTCTAGGGTTTAGGGTTTTGAATTTATAGCATGTGGGCCTATTACGTATAGTCTCCATATTGTAGTTCCTCCTGGGTTTTAGCCAGCAAATACATATTTAGGATCCGGTAAGGTAACCCCAAAAAGGAATTGCAATGGGCACTGTAGGTAGTTTTGACAGGGCTGGAGCCTCGGAGGTGTCTTGTGTATGGGGAAAATAGTGTTGTTGCTAGGCCTCGTGGCCTCTATAGGGGTAGTTGTCAAAATTAAGGTCCCTTTTTTGGGGGTACCCTAAATAATAGGCGCCGTATGATAATAGGGACCCAAAAAGGGACCATACTGTTGACAACCACCCATCGGAGTCACGGCTGGATGCAAAGGCTTTACGATTTGCAGGGCATTCGGGTCGAGGATTTGAGATTTGGGAGCTAAACCCTAAACCCTAAACCCCCTAAACCCCTGAAACCCTAAACCCCTGAAGCCCTAAACCCTAAACCCTTAACCGAACTGTTGACCTCGGACCCTCCCAAAAGATCCACGGAATCCAACAGCAAGCCCTAAACTCGATCGACCGGCAAAAGGAGCTCAGGAGTTCGGGACTTCAGGGCTCGGAACCCTAAACCCCTAGACCCCTAAACCCTAAACCCCTAAACCCCTAAACCCCTAAACCCTAAACCCCCTAAACCCCAAAACCCTAAACCCTAAACCCCTAAACCCCTGAAGCCCTAAACCCCTAAACCCCTGAACCCCTGAAACCCTAAACCCCTAAACCCCTAAACCCTAAACCCCCTAAACCCCTGAAGCCCTAAACCCTAAACCCCTAAACCCCTAAACCCCTGAAGCCCTAAACCCGAAAGCCCGCAAGGGTTCGGGTTTTTGAAGTGAAGCTCTGGGGCCTCTCGCCTATATCATAACTTCACCCCCGCAGGCTACACGCAAGACTGCAACCAACCCTGAACCATAAGGGTCCATGTACCCAAATAGCATATACTTTGGGCCCAATGTACCTCTATAGGGAGTACTTTATGGCCAAAGTATATACTATTTGGATACATGGACCCTTAGGGTGAACCCTGGGCCCCAGCCCAAACCCCAGCTTTAGCCCGCAAGAGTTTGGGGTTTAGGGGTTTTAGGATTTAGGGTTTAGGGGTTTTAGGATTTAGGGTTTAGGGGTTTTAGGATTTAGGGTTTAGGGGTTTTAGGAAGAGTTACTGCATCCTGATCATCAGTCTTTTAGTCAGCAGCGTGGAAGCTGGGCCCCGAAGTCCCCAGCACAAGTGCGTGTGCCCCCGAATAAAAAGAGCGAGGGTTTGCTAGTTTAGGGTTTGGGGTTTAGGGTTTAGGTTCATAAGCCTTCAGGGTTAGGCCGTTATTTGCAGACTTTTTTTGCTGGAACATTCCGCTTCAAACCCCACTCGGCAGACCCTGAACTTCTCGGCCTTGCTCATCCCCACCATGGACTCCGTCCGAGCGGAGTACATCCTTGACATCATCGCCAAGCATGATGTCTCTCGGCTTCTTTTTTGTGCGCGTGTTGGGTGTGGGTTAGAGTCGATGTGCCGTGTTCGCTGCACTACTCGCAGGGTCAGATCATAGTAGGTCTTAGCACGCAAGTTTTCATTGGGCTGAGAAGTAGCGCTACCTCGCATTCACCCCCAGAAGCCTTTATGCATGTTGAAGATTCCCTCTGCCGTGCAGCATTCAACTGGAGCATGAGTCGAAAATGTGGCTCAAGGAAAGCATCCCGATGCTCACTGTTTGGAAGTAGTCTTGCCTCTAATCCACACGTTTCATAGGGCGGCGGCAGTGAAGCACCTTACCAACTCCCTGGGCTTTGGAGTACCTTACTTTAATACTTTTTTCTTAAAGGAACCATTATGAAACACAAGTTTATACTTTTTCTCCCTGGTTAAGCCCAGCTCCTGTTCAGTCCCCTCATGTGGTGCAGATGCTGGGTATAAGCAGAGCTTCAGGCTTCGGGGGTATCGAAGGGGGTGTTGCAAAGCCGGATGCCCCCTCACGTTCACAGTGCTCCGTTACGCCAGGGACTATACCGCAAACCCCTTAAAGCCTAAACCCTACCCGGAAGTTGACGAGCCCCTGTCTTTCTGACACTCCCGGGTTTCGAAGCCCCAGGCCCCATGCAAATCCAAAACCATCTGTCTTAGAAGCCAAACCTTAAACCGGAAACGCTAAACCTAACGCCCTGAACCCTAAACCTCAAATCCTATGTAAATGGCCGTGATCTCCGTACCAGTACCCGAATCAACATGTACAGCTCCCGAAAGGTCACTCGCACGCCGCCGTCGTTCAAGTCCTGCATGATGGTGGGTGCCGCGGCCAGCACTTGCAACCTCAAGTTTAGAAAGGTTTAGGTGAAGGGCTATATAGGGCCTCAGCCGCGTACCCTAAACGCGAGACTTAACTTCTGGACGCTTAGACGATCCTAAGCTGTTGGAGTGTTTCAGGTCATAGATCCAGTGGCATGAATATCAATGTTATTCATGCGGGTTCCCTTGTATCCCACTAGGCCCCAAACCCAAGTCTATTTTTTAAGTAGGCTGCTATCGTGTCTTGCTATTCTCCAAGCCCCGCGAGCGAGGTGCTCCGGGTACGGCGAAGACGTCGACGGCGCTGATGCACGGCACTGAGTGGCTGTCCCTAAGGCTCCATGTGCCCATATAGTAGGTACTTAGGCCTGAAAGTACCCATATAGGGATCCCTTTAAGTCTTAAGTAGCTACTATAAAGATACATGGAGCCTTTGGGGAGTGGGTACAACGGAGTTCATGGACGTGACGTCGGTCTGGGGGTTCTACCTGTATTCTGTAGGCTCATACCCTACCCCTGTTTTTAGGTACCTAGTTCTTTAGCTAAGACCTGTTATTTAGAAAAGTAGGTAACCTAAAAAAGGGGTACGGTATAAGGGGTTGGGGATTAGTTACGGTTTATGGGTCTGGGGGGCATGAGAGTTTCTGCTTAGATTTTTGTGGTTTCGGGGCTTAGGGCCTTAGGGCTTAGGATCCAGGTTTTGATGGCTTTAGGATTTTGGGGTTATGACAAGTGTACTCAGGATGTTGACGTTGACTTGCACTAGTGTTTGCATTGATGCTAGTTGAGAATGATCATGACAGCAGCACTTTACGCAACAACAAGCATGGACAGCAATACTGATGAACATGCTTGTAACAAAAACTGTGGATTGGTTGTGGGTTCATGAGTTCACTACTTGAGAAGTTCATGAGAGTAGAGTTTACGGTACTTGGGTGAACGCTTTTAGCTTCAACGGCCAGCCGATGTCCGGCTGGCTCTTGCAAAGAGGTCAACACCAGTTTCCATACCCAGTGTACAATAAAATCTTCCCTATACCACTGTTGTAGTACAGAGGTTCGAAAGTTGTTTGCCACGTCACATCCCACCAAATCAGACTCAGACTGTCAAGCCTGGCATTTTCGAAACAAGCCTCCATCAACTCGGGAATGGAGGAATGGGGTACAATTATAACTACTATTACTACCATTCTTCCATTCCCTACTAGCCAAAGGTAAGCTCAAGAACCGGAGGTACATCAGCAGGTTCTCGCAGGACACCATGCTGTCCAAGCGACTGAACTTGAGCAGCGCTACGCAGCCCCTGGGTTTCCAGAAGAGCACCTCGGATGCAGCTCCAGGGTTTCATCGTTATCACCATGATCTCGCCCGAAGACCTGAAACGCGTGCCCCGAAGCTTACAGCTGGGCCAGAAACGACAGTAGACTATTTGTACAACCGTCCGGAATCGAACACTTCAAAACTCCTAAACTCTAGCTGTTAAGCTCGAAAACCCCTCGTCCAAGCCTTGGCAGCCGACACTCAACAAACCCTGTAAACGCTGGCTAAACCCTAAACCCTAAGCCCTAAGCCCTAAACTACTAAATGCCAAAACCTTAAACATGAACCCAAACCCGAAAAACGCATCCGTTCTCGAGGCATTGAGGCTGAAATTGAGAGGAAGACGGGCAAGACCTTCTGTCCTCCGGGTGGGAAGAAGATGACAGCAGCTCATCCAATTTGGGCTTCACGGAGGAGTTTGGGAGTCCCGGGGGGGTTAGCATTTACAAGAGATTTAGGGATTTAAGTCTACACAGTACTGTATTTTGGGATATGACATGGCGGGTCTTTCATGGCTTAAAATACGGCCCTGAATAAGTGGCAATACTATTCGCTAGGCTTCTCTTGATTCTCAGCAAAGCGAAGTATACCCCAAAACCCGATTTTGTTTTTTAAGGCTCCTGTTTTATGTGTTGCGGTGGTGTGGTACTCAGATGTTCTTCCATGGATTCCATCCTTTTCCACCGCTTCGTGCAGCCCAGGTGTTCATCGATGATGCCGCGATGCCCTTGGTGAACAAGCGCCTCAGCTGCGAGGTAAGGCTTTTGGTGCGGAGGATCTAGAGGCTGTTTCAGTTTTCGGGTAATTTTCAGGCCTGAATAATCAGAAATCGCATTCCCTGAAAATCTGTCTACATGTGTATATATATATATACTTAGCTGCAAATTGAACACTACTTGTAGTACACGCCCAAAACCGATTCTCGAAGTATGACGGCTGCTACATTATTCTCCTCAGAGCGATTAACCCAGAACCTTAAAGAATTGGGCTAAAGCGTGTAAGCGCTGCTTGTGGAGGATGGATCATGCCAAGGGGGTGCGTTTGATTAGGTGAGCTCGTTTGGGATATAATGTAGGAACCTGATTAAGAAACCTTTTATTAGGGCTCCTTTTATGTATCCTACTACTTTGGGGGTTATAGGCCCAGGGTTTCTTAACCAGGTTCCTACATTAGAGAGCAAGGTTTAGCAGATCGCCTCTGGCCATTCCTGTTTTCTCCACAAGCCTTCGCACACCGACACCTGGCAGTCTTCGTCTCGGTGCATGCCGTTTGTATTATTTCTCTTCTTAAATAATAATAATAACAACAATAATAATAGCAGTGTATTATTTTCATATAATAATAATAATAAAACAGTATATTATTTTTCACATAATAATAGTAAACATAACAATAGTATGACTATGATGAAAATGACAATGAGACGTTGGATGACTTGGTTTCGCCTGAGAGGTCGCCACTCTATGCTAGGAGGCCGTATCCCTACAGCGAGTCGAGCTCTTTATACTAGAAAATCTAAACCCTAACAGTGGCTACAGAAAATCATAAAAAACAGTCTTGATACTAGAAAATCTACAGCAGTGACTAAAGAAAATCACAAAAAGCAGTCTTGCCAGTAGAAAATCTACAACAGTTTTAAGCCACGTCACAAAAACAGTGGTAATAGTCACAGCAGTTTATACTAGTATGTAAAGCTACAACAGCTACTAAACAAAGTCACAAAAACGGTGGTAACAGCCACAGCTTTTTATACTAGTAAAGCTACAACAGTTACTAAGCAAAAAAGCAGCGGTAATAGTCACAGCATGCATGACAGTAGTCATACTATTCTTACTGCTAGGCTCAGTCGAGTTTTGGTCCCAGGTGGGGCGATCAGATCACCAATGAGCTGGCACGTAACGTGGCCAAGGGAACACAGGGGTAGCTCGAGGGCCTATAAACCCTAAACCCGAAACAACAGCCTCAAAACTTGAACCTTATGATACGATCTGCCACGAAACGCTTAACACTGCCAGCTCCAGGAGTTGGTGCTTGGAGATTGGCGGGTTGGTTTCCGCTCCTTGTGCAAATTAGGGCACAAATGGTAGTCGGATAGTGAGAACGGGAATCGGGTCTAGCCTAACCCAACGCCTCAGCCCAGAGCGGCCGAGCTCAGATTGTAAGTAATCCTAAATAACGCCGCAACCCTAGGTCCCTCAATCCCAAGATCACTTGGAGCCCTGAACCCTCAAAATATTGAACCCAAAACCCTATAAGCACTGAATCCCTTAACCCCCAAACCCCAAACACGGAATCCCACACCCCAAGGTCAGTTGATTGAGATGTCGGGCTTCTACTTCCTGGACAAGGACAAACGTCGTGGCTTCGGCTTCTGGGATGGATTGCCCTTCTTCGAAAGATCGGAAGATGGCTAAACGTGGACCATATAGGTACACCTTGTATTTTCTACGTTCATATGCATAAAGTAAAAATATGATGAACATATTTTGGTGTGTGTGTGTATATAAGATCGCATGATTGTACAGACAAAAATACTCATGCAACAAGTGCTGTGCAGTATGTATATGTATGCATGGTCCAGGTAAGCTTGCATATACTTAAACCTAACTGCACATCTGCAACAACGAGATATGTCTCTTCGGACAATGCGTTTTCCTTGCAGTGCACCTGCACACGCCCACTTTCCTGCATTTTGCTACCTCCTGGGATCCTTCGCAAAGATACGGCTGATGGACAAAATCCTGCATTACCCATTATAAGGAATATACCATAATTCCCATAGTTTAGGGTACTTAAAGTAATGCAGGATTTTGTCCATCAACCGTATCTCTCTTCCCCCAGTAGTTTCTGTAGACCCTTCCGGGCCGCCATGGGTTAAAGTCCTTCAGCCCTAAACTCTGCTGCCCGACACCCTATTCGCGCACTGAACCCCACATCGTAAGCCCGAAATTCCCCTAAACCCTAAACCCTAAACCGTGACCCTCTGAACCGCAGCCCTGCGCTCGTTCTTGTCGTAATCACGACAGCCTCAATCGCACTCAGCTCCGGGCAGCGTCCCCTACGCTCCCTGGACTAGTCGTCGCAGACTCTGTTACCACACGAAGCCCTGCGCCGAAACCCTTTATTCACAAACTTTAGTAAGCGGTTTAATGTTTATAGGGGTTATAAACTATGAATCTTTTCAGTCGTCGGCCTGAGGTGTAGGGTTTGAGGGCTTTAGAGCTTATGGGTTTCGGTGTTTCAAGTAAGCCCTAAACCCCAAACCCTTTAAACCCTAAACCCCAAGCCCTGGCAGGTGGCGACTTCAAGAGCATCGAAGGTTTGCAGTATATCGGGGCCATGGGACACCCAGGCTCTCAATTCGGGCTTTTGGGGCCGAGCTGGAAGGGTCAGGGTTTAGGTGGGCTGGGGGCTAGGGTTCAGGGTTCAGGTGGGGTGTGGGGTTCAGGGTTTTAGGTGGGGTGTGGGGTCCCGGGTTTAGGGTGTAGCTCCCCTTGCATTTTGCAGAAGAACAGCGACTACTATATCTGTTGTGCTTCCGTGATGATGACCATGACGATGATGGTAGTGATGAGGCTGCTAGCAACGATGAGGGTGACTACGATGCTGCTGAGCTCGTGACGAGGGCGACGACTCTTCGTTGCTTTACGGCTGCGACGACGGTCGAGAAACAAGTTTCCCATGCGACGATGATGATGAGGGTGATGCCGGCGATGACGAATCTGCTCCTGCTTGAGAGTAGGATGCTGACGACGACATGTGTGACGATGGTCATTGTAGCCAGGAAGAGAGTGCTAGGGTGGGGTCCCCGGTGGGGTGGTCTTCATCGCCGTCGTGCTGGGTACTGGGAGGATGACGTCCATTGTTCTGAGGATGATGATCATGGCAGTGCTGATGGTGAGAACGAGAACCCTAGTTGCTTTGAGACAGGTGGCGGCAAGAACGACATCCCGAACCGGTACAAGTCCAAGTGCCTGGATCCGAAACATCATTTAGGCCCTGGTCTGAGTTTTTAATTCACGAGTCTCGAATTCATAGTCTCGGTCGCACTTTGAACTGCAATGTTCGGGGTCGGATTTCTGCTTTCGCCGACCAACCAATAACAGCCTTTGCGCCGTCTTACGCCGCGGTACTTCTCGGGTCCAGCAGACGTTGCCTCAGAAGACGTTGATGTGCCGAAACGACCCACACTACAGCCCCCTCAAGGCAGTACCAGTCATCACTCGAACCCCTTTGCCAAGTGGATTGCCAGACTCGCACGTCTTGATTGTGGTAATCTCATAGCTCATATGAACTCTTCCTGTGCGAGCGATGCACGAAATACCAAGTTTCTCTAACTGCTTATTATTACTTCTGCACGCGACTATCGAATTGTGAATCTGCAACTGCTGCTGCTAAGGCCTTTTCGTAATTACCACTACTATTGGTGATAAGACACTACCACTCCTTCAGCCGTTTGAGGTTCATGTGCTTCAACATGGTCTTGCCCTCGACAGTGTCCGTGGACAACATCTTCGGCAGCATCATGAAGTCCAAGTTCAGTACGAAGGCGCTGGGAGTGTGGGAGTTCAGTGCATTCAAAGGGCTCCAAGGGTGGGATGAAGGTAGATGGGGTAATCCCAAATTACGAGTCCTTATATAAAAGATCCTTAATCCTACCTTCATCCCACCTTTTAAGTGCTCCAATGGTTTCGGCCCCAAGAATTCGGCTTCCACCCTAAACCCTAAACCCTAAGCCCTAAACCCTAAACCCTAAACCCTAAACCAGCATTGTGGATGTCAAGACCGCCCAGCCCCAAAGCCTTGAACCCAGCATCCCTAAAAGTCCCAAATCCCCAACTCCTAAACCCGAACCCCGAATCCCTCCACCCCTAAATTTCCCGAATTAAACCTAGAACCTGAAGCCCCATACTATATTCAACTCCGCAAAACCCGCTGCATCTCCATGCCTCAGCTAAACCCTAAACCCTAAACCCCTAAACCCCTAAACCCTAAAACCCCAAAACCCTAAACCCTAAGCTGAAGCCGCGTCTTCATCCCGAAGCCTCAGGCTGGTGCGAAGCCCGATGTCATGGACTTGAGCAAGAAGCTGACCGGTGCCACGGTGGATGTGTCGCCCCCAGGGTTTTTTGGTTTGGGTTTAGGGCTTTCGCAAGGCAGAATGGGAGGATTTAGGTAGTCGCTGAGTCTGGCAGTTCTTTTCGAGGCAAATCAGAAGGAACGATTTTATTTCGGTGTGAGGCGGAATCAGCAGGAAGGCGATGGTACATGTGGTGATGGTGGCGTGAAATACTAACGACTGCACTTCTGAGTTTGTTGATGGTTGCGCTTCTGCTGACGATGTTGATGACGCTGCTGAGAGTGATGTTGGTGATGATGACGATGATGCCGATCTGTCGTCGGTGCTATTTTGTGTGTGTGTGTACATCTTTCGGCTTGGGTTTGAAACTTCCGAGTTGCACGAGAATTCGGTTGGAGCCTCCCAAGCATTCTCAAGGGGTCGGGGTCCAAAGCATGAAAGCCCAAACCCCAAGCTCAAAGCTCAAACCGGAACCCGTGGTCCGAACTCTTGAGCCTACGGCGAAGCATACCCGGGGGATCCACCAAGCTACGGTTTTAGGGATTACACAACTTATTGTTAAGAGTCATAACCTACTATTCTGTAGGGTTTGGGGTTACAGGTAAACCCTAAGCACACCCCCGTAATCCAAAGAGGTTTAGCATGTCCAGAGGTTTGGGATCGCGTGAAGTCGAAGCTTCTCCCAACCCCTCTGCGCTTCTCGCCATGCAGACCATGCAGGAAAAACGCCTCATAGTAACCCTATTCTACCTATTACCCTAAACCCTAAACCCCTAAGCTCCACAAGTCCTGCAAGAAAAGGCCGTCTAGTTTTGAATCGGAATTTGGAATACTAAAATACATTGACAGGTAAGCGAAAAAGGATGACTATTGTTGCCACTGATTAAGATTGGTTAAATACTAAAGAAGCTTTCAAGGCTTTAAGGCATCCTTGGTAAGCGCCCCTTAATTGAGGGCTGTCGGAGTGTCGGGGTTTCTAGGAAGCAGTGCATGTCTGGATAAAGGGGTTCGTACCTTCGGAGACTTCGAGGGGCTTTGTTTGAGTTTCGGGTCGAGCCTGTGGCTTAAGCTGGGGGTTTAGGGTTTTACGTCATGGGACTTCTTGCCAAAAGAGAGGGTCATGGGGCAGAACGATCTATGACGCAGCCTTCTCGGGGTAGCCGTCACAACTTTTGCATATTCTAGGGGACACGATCACGTGATGATAGCTCTCCTGGCTCTGACATCTGGCTCGGCAGGCTGACGTGGATAAAAGAGGGCTTTGAGTTCTGACATAGGGATGTCATTTTGTCGAAATATCCTTCGGGTAATCAGAGTACACCACAAGTGTGACGGTCTGGGTCAACTTTCCCTTTTTCCGTTCCTGGAGCGAGATCCTCACATGAATCTCGAGGAGAGCCTAATTTTTGCCTGTAGCCCGGGAGCTCGAATCGAAACCCTTGACCTACAATGCTTCGGGTGTAGCTCTTCTTCGTCTAACGGTCTACGAGGATTTAGGGCTTTAGGATTCCTGGGTAAGAACCCTACTTCCTAAATCCCGATACGTTCAAGAATTGTGGTCTTCCAGAGACTCCAGGGTGAGAAAAGACGAACCTTGCTAAGGATTCCATTATATTTTCAACATGCGCGACCTGAGTCGCGTGTTCCAGGCCCGGAGTGGTTGAGGCTTGAGCCTTCTTGGCAGATTTCGGTTCATCCTATGCCCTAAACCCTAAAAGCCTGACCGGTTTAGGGTTTAGGGTTTAGGATATTATAAATGTCATGTTCCTAAACCCTAAACCCTCAATCCTGTTTTCTTGCTCGAGTTGTCAAGGAGAGTTGTTCGGGTTTTAAGGCCGATAAGGGCCTAGGAAGAGCGGATGTTGCACCCTAGTTTAGGGCTTAGAGTTCAGGGTACCGACTTCTTAGTATCCTGCGGTTGATGATATAAATCCTGCATTACCTTAATGACCCTAAACTATGGGATTTATGGTATATTCCTGATTTTGGGTAATGCAAGGTTTATATCCTCAACCGCAGGAGCTAGATGGAGTTCCTTAGCGGCAGACCGAGTCTGGTGACGGTCTCGTCTTTTGCTCCGGGCAAGACCTCCAACTTTACATATTGGAGTTTTTTGCGGGTTGTTTGTAGTTTGTTGTAGTTTTTGTTAAGAGTGCGGACATTGGGATTTAGAGGTTGCATAGGTTGGTTTAAACTCTTTCTGCGAGCTGAGAATTCACGCAAAGGGCTCCTTCGAAAGCATTGGGAATAACACTGAGGCCCGTGCTCCTGAACCGTGTAGTCGCGCCTCTGACTCCCGCCAGTACATGGTGAAAACATGCTTGGCCGCGGTGTCCTGGTGGTCTCCTCCTACTATGGTCTTTGGTAGTCTTGGGGTCTCCTGATCTTGGTGGTCTTTAGGTGGTCTCCTGGGTGGGGTCGCCCGTTGTTCTCCTGGTGGTCTCCTGGCAGTCGTGCTCAGGGTTTCATGAAGCTTGCCATGACTTGTCGGTGCAGGGTTTAGGGTTCTTTTGCTGGTAGCGCAGTACAGACAATGCAGGACGTGACCGCAAACGATGCTCCGCGCCAAGCTGCGGGTGTGTCTCTCGCACACACTCACGAACCAGATTTTTTACACCTTTAACGTAAGACCGTCGTGTGTAGCACACTCAAAGATTAGCCTGATGGGCATTCAGCACCAGCCCCGAGATAAGACATGTTAGCCGAATCTCTTCCTGCTCCCGAAGCCCTGAACCCCTCAGCGCTCAGCGCCTCCTCGTCACTCGCCATATCCTGAACCCTCAAGCCCTTATCTTTTCACCCTGAACCCTGCCTTCCTAACACTGAGGGGTTTGGGGGACCAGGGTTCACCCAGAGAGCCCAATACCCCTTAATTAAGGAATATAGCTTCAATTATAATAGGAAGCCCTATACAATTTAAGCCATAGTCCTTAATTAAGGGGTATTGAGCTCTCTGGGTATTTACGTCCAAACATTTATCTTAAAGCCTCAAACCCCACACCCTTGAAGCCCTGGGCCACCTAAGTGGGACATATTATCTTAATCTTAAAGCCTCAAACCCCGAAAGCCCTGAAGCCCTGGCCTAATAGGGGCCTAACTTGCCAAGAGTGGCACTTGGAGGTTCATGGGTAGTTGTAAGTGGGGTTATAAGTCCCCTAATATAGGTTATAACCATAGTTATCCTACTTATAACCCTACTTATAACTACCCATGAACCTCCAAGTAGGCCCTAAACCCTAAACCCTTATAGAATCNTAAGTCCCCTAATATAGGTTATAACCATAGTTATCCTACTTATAACCCTACTTATAACTACCCATGAACCTCCAAGTAGGCCCTAAACCCTAAACCCTTATAGAATCCCTATAGATCCCCTTAAAGGGACCCTTATAACTACCCATGAACCTCCAAGCAGGGCATCATGGAGTGCCCCGTGAACATCGTCACCACACCGACCATCTTGGTTGGGCTTTGGAAGCATGAATGTACCTTGCTTTTCCTCTTATTCACTGAGCTTTGGAGTGGCAGAATTTTGATCTTTTGTGTTTAAGGAACCATTATGAAATAAAAGTGTATACTTTTTTCTCCCTGGTTACTCAAAAGCCCAGTTCAAGCGGTTTCACAGGTTGGAGGGTGTAGGGTCTGGGGGCAAATTAAATTTAGCAAACACACCAGCAAGCAACAGTCAACACGCTATTTTTGTGGGTTTTCATGCCCCCACATTCCGGAGTGCACGCAGCCTGTTGTGAAACTTCTCGGCTTAAGACTCATGCGTTTGGGAGTTGAGGTTTTTTGTTGGCTGAGTTCTTGTCAAGGAACTTAACTTTTAAGTTGCCATAATAGGGATCTCTATCAAACAGATGATGTAGCTTCCTTACTATGTAACTTGAATGAAGCTCCTTAACCCTGAGGGTCCATGTACTCAAATAGTATATACATTGGCCTTAAAATAGTCCCTATATAGGTACATCGGGCCGACTTTATACGTATACTATTTGGGTACATGGACCCTAGGGTAACAAGAAGCCAGTTTCTGAGCGCCCCTGAACCGCTGAAACTCTCACATCCCTGCAGAAGCAACGATCGAGTTTTTCGGTGGTGTTTGGGGGGTACAGTACTTGGAGGTTCATGGGTAGTTAGAAGTGGGGATATAACCTCATATAGGTTATAACCATAGTTATCCTACTTATAACCCTACTTATAACTATCCATGAACCTCCAAGTACAGTAGGCTTTCCCAATCCCAAAGCTCTTGCAAAAAGGACTTTCGCTTGCTTCAGGCATGATCTCATGATCCCAAACTTCACAGGTCAACACTACTCCGTAGTCTGGAATCCGAACTTCAAGTCAACCGGAAACCCTATACCTATACCTACCCTTAACCCTAAACCCTATACCCTCAACCCTAACCCCTAAACCGCGAAGCGCCGAGTCTCTCCCGCTCGCCCCGTTGAGGCCAGCGTGTGTTTGCGGACAAGCTGTGCCGAGATGTTGACAAGAATCTGGTGGAGAGCCACGGTACGACAACGGATCTGCGGGGATCTAGGAAAGCTTCCAGCAAAATTCATTACTTCTACTCCCTGTCAATGCTCAGTCCTTACACGTAATGTAGGCCCTTGGTCGATAATTACTCCATTTTCCCGGATGGCCTTAAGCTTAGCATCTCCATTGCAATCGTAGCAGAATCCGCCCCGAAGCCCTCTTTTAATCATCAGTAAAAGCCAGAAAGTTGGAACATCCTTAGCCTCATGCCCTTAGAGTAAAGTATAGGGAATCCCAGCATGAATCATCCTAAAGCTATGTTCCAACTTTCGGGGGTTCACTATACTAATTTTTAGCTATGGTTCAGGGGTTTACCCAGAGGCTCCATAGTGGTTCCTTTTTTGGATTACCTCATAGGATTCTAATTATGAACCCCCAAAAGGAACGACTATGGAGCCTTGGGGTAGGACCCCGAAGTCCTCTTCTAACAATGGTAACCCTAAACCCTAAACCCTGAGGGCCCACCGACCCAGACTTTTGACTGAGCCTCCGCAGAGCAGGGTTTGGGGTTTAAGGACTTCGGGATTTTAGTGTTTACGGTTTTAGGATTTTAGGGTTTAGGGTTTAAGGATTTTAGGGTTTAGGGTTTAAGGTTTTAGGGTTTACGGTTTAAGGTTTGAGGGTTTAGGGGTTTTTAGGGTTCAGGGTTCAAGGTTGGTTTTGCCAGCGCTACACCCCAGGCGTGGTCAAGTCAACTGTAAAGGCGCTGAACCTTTATCACCAAGAGCTCAGAGTTGCAAATCCTTACCTTTCGAAATCCTAAACCCGAAACCGAAATAAACCGAAGATGTGAGAAGCCTAAACCCCAAGGCCCTAAAACGCTCCAAAGTGAAACCTCCGGCTGCCTACAACGTCGTAGAGGACCTTGGGCCTGCCTTCTAAGGGTTCATTACGGATATTAATACAATATCCCTAACACTCCAAGTATGCAAATAGTACCTACTTTGGGGTCTAAAGTCTATAAATGGTACCTACTTTGGGCTATTTGGAGCCTTAGGGTATCATGCAAGAAAGCATTGCAGACAATTGGAGTCCGGCGGCATTTAGGCTTGCAAGCAACGGCTGACATGACTCACACTCAGACTCAGGGGTGCCGTCCAGGGCCAAGGGGTATCAATAAGAAGGAACCCCAACAGGGTTGGTTGTTGAGGTTCAAGTGAACTCTCAGGTATCACCCCATCTGCCATTTGCCGATAGTCTGAGGCGTCCAACTGTGGTATTCAGGGTTCAGAAAGATCCCTGCCTTCACCCGCCCTCAACCTTAAACTCAGGTAGCATTTCCAGCACCAGCCTCTTTTGCTCGTATCCGCATTACCCGAAGAAAGCCCAAAAAATCTCAACCCTAAACCACCGGTGAGGAAGACGCTGGCCGAGCTCCTTGGTCGTTCAGTTAACCTCTTCAAAATCACGACCTTAACCCAGAAAACTTGGATTCCTACTTGGAGGTTCATGGGTAGTTATAAGTGCGGGTATAAGTCCCCTAACAATGTAGGTCGTAACCATAGCTGTCCTACTTATAACCCTACTTATAACTATCCATGAACCTCCAAGTAAACCCCAAGCCTAAATCTGGTAACCCCGAAGCCCGACAAACTCTAGGAACTTCTTGTACTGTAGCTGTTAAGCTTAGATAGTGAACGGGGGAACTTTCAACTTTTTGGCCTTATATTTTAGCTCTATCTTAGAAAGTTTGAACTTTTTGGGGCCCGGTTGTTGAAGAAGAGAGTAAATGACTATTGAAACCAGACCTCTGTATATGAATCTGGTTGCTTCGGTGTCAAGTGTATATAAGGCTTTGGGCTTTTGCTGCCTGGGTTTCCAAAATTCCGGATGCAGAAACCGTAAACACACGAGGGCTCCTATTCGTGTTGTTCTTTGGGGTTCAGGGCTTGGGAGGTTTAGGGGGTTAGCATTTAGGCTTTGCGGTTGAGTAAGTTTCAAAACATACGGCTTCGAACCGTGATCATTAGGGTTGCAGTTGGGGAATAGAATTCAGGTTTTGGTGGTGGGATCTCGTGTGCTTATCGGGTTGCTGCCTGTATGAACCACGATGTCGCGACAACCGTGGAGGTAGGCTACCTGAACCGAACCCCATAGAACCTACCTTGTAGGGTTCCTTTGTTATGACTTCCTGATACTACAAACCCGAGGCCCTAAACCCTTAACCAACAGTTAGATTCTTTGGGTCCAGGTATTCCTTGAGAGAACGGAGGGTCAAAACTCTCAATGCCTCAACCCTACAGGCTTGCTCTAAGCCGTTCTTTCCTAAGGCACGGATATTGTTCCAATATAACAAAGCATACTGCATTTTGCAGTCGAGCAAGGCCCAAAGCCCAGTGACACTGAGGTTTATGCCGGTCCACTTCGGAGAGCAACTGGCCGCAGACAACAAGAACACAGCCCTTTGCACTAGATTCAGGGGTTTATGTGGTTTAGGTTTAGGATTCTAGGTTTTATGGGGTTTAGGGTTGAGGGGTGTAGGCTTTAGGTTTGTAGGGCCTAAGGCTGAGGGTTGAGGGAATCGGGCTTTATGGGTTTAGGGGTTGCCCTGTTTCCCTGTGTCGTGTGCGATGAGTGTCATATCTTTTGGTTGGTTGTTGGTCGTGGCATGATACTAAGTCTCGCATCATTCTGGCTACTGCTGTGTCAGCATTTGAGCATGCCGTATTGCCGTGACCCGAGAATGAACAACCCTGCAAGTCTGGACTGCAGAAGACCGCCAGCCCTAAAGCCCTAAAAAACGACAGCCATAGGGCCCGAACGCCCTAAACCCCCATACCCGCAAAACCCCTAACCCTTCACCCCTAGAGCCCTATATTATAAGCGTGCAACGAAGCTTCGATTCTTTCTGCCTGGGTGCACCAACTGCAGGCTTCATTCGGGTTTAGGGTTTATAAGTGCTTAGGGGTTTACCTAGAGGGTCGTACCCTACCCGTTCTTTTGGGGTACCTAGCTTTATGGTTCGGAACACCAATATTGAAAAGTAGGTACCTAAAAAAGGGGGTAAGGTATGACTGCATGACCCTATAGCCTATACTAAAGCTTTGTCATAGTTGGGTATTATGGGTACTTAAAGCCAAAGGAATACAAATTTAGATTTTTAATCCTATCCCAACCATGAACTAAATAGGCAGGGTTCAGGGCTGAAGGGTCCAGAGCCGAAGTCGACTGAGGAGTGGTTTGCCGACTTCTTGCGTGAGATCGAGTACGACGATGAGACCGGTGAGGAAAAAGGCGCGAGATGCTTCGAAGTGGTCATTGAGAGCAACCTTCACGTATAAAGCAGCTCGAAGGAGAAGAATACCCAGATGACTCCAAACTTTTTCGCTCGCGCTCAATTTCGATCCGATTTTCGGAAACGGGCCCCGATTTCGCTGATGAGCCTAGACTTGGCCATAGCCTGGAGTTTGCATCTAGATGTTCGGCAGCTCTTTCTTGGGCCAATGCTTGTGGGATGTGTCTGGCTATAGTAAAACCCAGAAATCCACAACACTTAGCTGGCACTGTCCACTCCATAGCAGCACCTATTCTTAGCCAGAATAAATGGTCGACGTCATGGTTCTCTTTTGAGTGTCATTATCCTACGGGCACCACCATCAGTTGAATGCCGGTATCCTTCCACGCTGTTCCGAATAGCGTGTGCAAAATTTGGTTGACGTGTTGTTCCACTCCTGGTCGTATAATAACTGCTCAGGCGAATTGAAAAGAGAAATACGGTTGATGGGAATTCGGCAATCGATGCGCACCCAGTCCCTATGGCAATGACAGTCTGTGTAGGGTGCTGCAACCCGTGGCAGTCATCATGCCCAACAGTTCCCTTTCAAGGCAGTACCCAAAACCTCCCAAGCACAGCAGAATGATGTCAAGAACCCATACTGAGCCAGGACAGACTTCCTGGGTGTGATTAGTCGCACTCAAGTCGTGAAGTCTGTGCATATGTCAAGAAGTATCGGTGCGGACGGCAGCTGATGAAGAGTCCCATAAGCCTCACTTCCACTGTCGTCTGTTCACACACTTCCGGGGCATGCCTTACCCTTGACCGTTGGTTAGCAAACGTTGAGAATTCCTTTCCAGGATAACGCAGAAATGTCCCCAAGCACCTGTGTGTCCAGGTGCACCAAAGATCTACGAGCCGGCCGAGTGGGAGGCCGTCAAAGGCAAGGCCGCTCGGCGGGGAGTCGGAGCATGGAGAATTGGGACTTGGGGTGTAGGCTTCACCTTAAGCCTAAAACCTAAACGATCTAAACCCTAAACCTGAAGCACAGAGTTGAGTTGTAGTTGACATAGGTCTTGGCAGCTTCGGGCAGGTTTTGGGGGCCGATGACTTTGGCTTTGGCTTTGGCTTCGGCGTGTAGAGGCTTATAGATAGTTTGGGGCATGCTTGTTCTCGAGGTTCTCGTTCTCCTTTACTTGGCGTCGTCGTCGGTAGTTCGAAGCGAAGATTACCGGGTTTTCGTTCGGTGTCGAGAGAGGACAGGCTATGGCAGCTACAGAAGCTGGAGGACTTGTTCAACCGCAATATTGTTTGTTGAAGTGCTACCAGTACTTCCATTGTTTCTGTCGTGATCGTCTCCATCATCGTCGTGATCGTCATCCTCCTCATCCTCATCACCGTCATCGTCATCGTCCCCATCACCCTACCATCGCCATCATGTTTCACCACCGCCACCGCCTTCGTCGTCAACGGTAATCTCTCGTAGCTTTGTTCGGAAAACAACATGAATACACTATGTATGGACCCTGGCATTCGACATATACAAATCTCGACCAGACCCCAGGCTTACTACTACCTGGGCAAGTACAACGAAGCATACCCGGCAAAGGCCATCAGCTGGGGTCATCCGGCTTGGCGGTTGCATGCTATTACGTTTCGCATTGCTTGGTCTTCGTCCGTGGCTTTAGCGATCGAAGTTCGGCTCGTGCTTTTCAGAATTCCCCTCTTCCCCGCCAAGAGCCCTCCGAACTGTCGATGCACCGTCGTAGAGGTGCGGTATTCGCACTCTGCTTCGCCTGCATTTTCGGGCCGAGGGGCCAAGGGCCTGGCAACTCTCCCTTGTCGAGGCACACCACGTGGCGCGGCCTTACGCCAGAGGAGCTGCAGGCGTGAAAAGTCAAGATATAGACGTGACAGAGCTGGCCAAGCTGAAGCAGAAGGAGGCAGAGGCTGCTGGTCAGACTCTCAGCAAACGCCTGGGAAAGCTGCGCAAACCTGAGGACTTCGTCCGGTACGCTGAATCGCATGGAGCTTCCATCACAACTACGAAAAGTGCTCGGAAACGGATCTCAAAAGATGGCGTCTGGCACGATGTTGCAGGCAACGGGAGCGGCAAAGATTTAATGAAAAGTGAGCGGGAAAAGATGATCACGACCTTCAAGGCCATGGGAATTGCCTTTGAAAGTAAGCACTGACTCTGTGAGGGCAAGCTCACCAGTGCAGGTAACCACAGTCCTTTCAAGACCAAACCCGCGAGCAGATGCACCCGGAAATCAGAGGAGTGTGTCTGCATGCTTGCCTGCGACAAAATGGCAGCCGGCCATCCGTCTTGCCAGGATCATTACGGCGACTCTTTGCTACTGCTGTCCTCCCCCTCCCCCTCCCCCTTCCCCTCCTCCTCTTTCGCCTCCACCTCCTCCTCTTCCTGGCTCCTACGCCTCATACTCTTCCTACTCTTACTACTCCTAGTTCTAGTTCTCCTGCTACTTATTCATTCCGACTGCTCCTACTGCTACCCCTACTCTCCACTTCACTTCCACTCCTACACCTAATAACTGCTGCTGCTTCTGCTACTACTACTACTACTCCTCCTCCTCCTGCTGCTGCTGCTATTACTACTACTACTGCGACGACTTCTACTAATAATGCTAGTACTACTACCACGACTTCTACTACTACTGCTACTACGACGACGACTACGACGACGACTACGACTACGACTACGACTACTGCTACTGCTACTGCTACTGCTACTGCTACTGCTACTGCTACTGCTGCTCCTGCTCCTACTCCTACTCCTACCCCTACCCCTACCCCTACTCCTGCTCCTGCTCCTGCTCCTGCTCCTACTTGTACTGCTACTACTACTACTACTACTACTACTACTACTACTACTACTACTACTGCTCCTCCTCCTCTTCCTCCACCTCCTACTGGTGGTTGTGGGTGTTGTTGTTGTGGTTGACTGTTAGTAAGGTCAGCTGCGCCCCCTCGTCAGAGTACTATCATCAGTGGCCGGAGTGCGTCTAGCTGATTGTAAGCGGCAAAGAAACCGCATTGTTGCTTCCTGGTGGGTTTGTCGATACAATCGAAGAAGTGCCGTTGGAGTTAGCTAGTGCTCGGGGATTTCCGGCTCAGTTTACTGCCGTCGGTGAGTGGTTACTTTGGGTTTCCGGAGCAAGCTTCACAGCTGTCTTACGTTCACATATTCTGGGAAGCGCACGCTCCGGATTCATGCATGCACTATGCTTTAGGACTGCTTCAGGAATGCACGAAGGAAAAGGGCTTGCCGGGGCTTCCAACAACTCCGCAAATTAACGACAGTTGACTGCTCCGGAAGGTTTATGAGGGATCCTGAACAAGAGCACTTCTGTCAGTGGAAGTGTTTGTATTGCCTAACAATCCCATGAAGTTTTTTTCCAAAGACAAGAAGCTCTATTTCCAAAAAGCCTATACAAGCTTGCGCAACTCCACAACACCCTGCCGAGCCGGCAAAGACGTAATACCAACTCTGTAACAAGCTGCTTTGTTTGGGAAGAGATTTCCAGCCAACAGTCACACTCCCGCAAGAAACACAAACCTCAGAAGTTCATAAGGCCCCCTGAGCCCTGAGCCCTACACTACCTTACACCTGATATACCCCAAAGCCCCTTTGAGAGCGATGTCCTGCTCTGCGCAGGCGATGCAACTCGTTCTCTTCGACGAGGCCATGCAGCACCTGATGAAGATCAACCGCTCCTGAAGCTGAACGTTTGTTTTCCAGTAGCGAACTGATTTTCGCTGATTCCTAGAGAAATGGAAAACGGGGGGTTCTTTGTCAGTTTTGTTTAGGAAGAGAATAGTAAAACGCAGAAGGCTGTTCTGAGGAAAGTCCATTTTCTGACCCAGCTCAACCATTCCTGGGGCACCGGTTCATTGGTTTAGGGTTCAGGGTTTGGGCCTTGCGCTCTATGTTTCAGTCGATCCTTCCAGGAGCTTCGCTTCATTGGATTTGGCAGGTGTGGGCGGCTCTGAATTGAACATTTCACTATGTTTTAAGTACTGTTTTTGCACGTTCTACAAGCACAGCATCTCAGCTTAGTTGCCTTTTGTCGCAGCTGCGTGGCCCCTGCCTGTATTCCTGAACCGTCGAATCCGGTCAATTGGAAACCTTCGATCGGGAACCAGCGCTAGACTCTAGACTCAGATAGGCGCTTTAAGTTCCCGAAAACGTTGTCCCCCTCGTCACCATTCCCCAGATGTTTGTTGTCCTTCTGCTTCAAGTCTCGAGGACGTTCGTACTACTGAGAAAAGCTACAAGAGTCAAACTTGGAAATCTTCTCCAAATCTCAAATATTTGCCATATTGAGCCTAAACTCCTAAACCCAAGCTCCAAACACATCTTAAACCTTAAACAAGTTTGACCGAGGCACCATTCAGCAGAAGCGTGGCAGCGCAATGCTAGTGGGTGTCGGTGGCAGTGGAAAGCAGAGCTTGGCGAGGCACTGAAGAGTTTCGAACGCAAGGCAAAGAGATGTTCTTCAAGCTTTATCCCGACCACTGCCTAAGTAAGGGCTTTGCGGCAGGGTTTGGGTTTCATCAGATGATGGGCCTTTGGCGCTTAAACGCAAAACTTAAAGTCACTTGGGCTTCAAAGCTTGGAGGGCCGAGGGACTTTATTGAAAGCCGTGCGCATCGTGTGTCATGCGAATTTTTGTATAAGACGTAAAGATGAGAATGGGCTCTGCGCGGTTTTGGGACAAAGTCTCGGAAGGTTGATCCAAGCTTCCCTCAAGATGCAGAAATACTGCAAGAGACCCAAAAAATGTGAACCGCAACCCCTAACTATGCCCCATTGAAACCTGAAAGGCCCTTATGTGTATGCAAGTCGCAGGCTGGCTGCTTTCACATCAGCACACTATGCATTCCAGAGCCCCGGCTGGCCTTCTGGGAAATGCAAGTACCGAAGTCCGATGGGTTTCGGGTTTCTGCAGGGTTTAGGGTTTAGAGGTTTAGGGGTTTAGGGGTGTAGGGGTTTAGGGTTTAGGGGTTTAGGGTTTAGGGGTTTAGGGTTTAGGGGTTTAGGGTTTAGGGGTTTAGGGTTTAGGAGTTTAGGGGTTTAGGGGTTTAGGGGTTTAGGGGTGTAGGGGTTTAGGGTTTAGGGGTGTAGGGTTCCTAAACCCCTAAACCCTAAACCCCTAAACCCTAAACTCCTAAACCCTAAACCCCTACACCCCTAAACCCCTAAACTCCTAAACCCTAAACCTTAATCCCCTAATTAGACTCTAGACACTATCTGCAAAGGATCACCATCACGAAGACGTACAACGACAACGCGCTCTTCGAAGACCTGAAAGCTCTGTGCATCCGCGCCGGTGTGAAGGGACCTCCAGTCGCAGCTCAGGGGTTTTATAAGGTTTTGGGTCTCGGGTCTTATAGTGTTTAGGGGTTTATTTTGTGTAATTAGGGTTTAAGGTTTACAGAATTTAGGGTTTAGGGTTCTGGGGTTTATCGGGTTTCCCTTAGCCCCAAAATGGCTTACCTTTGTGAGGACTTATATTGAGGGAAGGGTTCAGGGTTCATAGGGCTTACCGGTTTTCCTTAACCCTAATAACTACCTTGTTAAGGACTTACCGGGAAACTGTAATCCCGCGCCTAAAGAAGGCAGGGGTTGGAGTTTAGGGGTGGTTTACTGTAGGGTTGGAACCCTAGACCCCCTAACTACAATTTGGTTGCGGCTTTAGGGCCAAGTATGTGCACGCCCAGCCTTCTCTTCGCAAGCCTTAAGCCCAAACACCAATGCCTTGCCCGAGAAATTGGTGCACATCTGGTGCAATATGAACCCAGAGGCTCCAATATCAGATAGTCAAGGCTCTCTTGTTAGAATCCGCACTATGCAGTGCGGAAATGGCCAAGGGGGTTTTGGACTCGAGCAACCCGTACTGGTGAGTGCTTCAAAATACGCCCTTGCTTGTTCCCTGCTGCAAGTTGCGAGTCGCTTCTGTGGTCGTGATGTGCGGTTACGCTGGCTCCAATTTAAATTTTCGCACGGTGCTATTCTGGATCTTGTCCGGGAGATGGATCCTTAAGTTCCACAAGAAGCACTGACCCTAAACCCCTAAACCCCAAACCCCCAAAGCCCTGCTGCCCTGTTTTTTCAAGGGATTGTTGATCTCGCGGGTTTGGGGTTTAGGGTTTAGGATCACTACTCCTGGAGGTCCCTCTTTAGGGTTTCCCGATTCTCTCTCAAAGCTCCGGACTGACCTGGGAATCCCGGGACCTTGGCCGAATATGGGGGTCCTGCCAACTACCTATACTATTTTTGAAATTTCCTGACTATACTTGTTGTATAATATACCCCAAAACCCTATTCCAATTACCCGATATTGCACCGGAATCCAAGGATACGTTTTTGAAAACCCTAGTAACCTAGTAGCCCGAAGCATGGGCTTGCAGGGACCAATAGAACAACAGCAGTAGTCTTGCAGTTCCGTAGCTGAAAACCGCCCGCTTGCAACTCGCCACATGGGGAAGGGAACCCTAGGGTTTAGGGTTTAGGGCTTTCACTTTCTGAAGACAAGCTCTCCTAGGAATCCTAAACCTTAACCCTGAACCCTAAACCATACACCCTGAACCCTAAGCCCCATAATAGAAAAGCCCTAAACCCCAAACCCTAAACTTCCCTAAACCCTTCTTAGGAGAGAGTGTGACTTTCATCTTCACAGATGCTGAGATCAAGAGCGAGGCTGATCGGAATGGTCATGACTCTACTTAGAAGGGTTGCTCTCAAAGCGTAACTAATGTTCTAACGGGTGCTACGACCTCACAAATTTGAATGGTTTTTTGGGTGGAAGAATATATATATACCATATATATATATACATATATATATATACATACGCACATAATTGTAGATAGAGTCTTTCTAGCATAATTCTGTTATAAGGAGCTCTAGGGCCCGCTCTCAGATTTGCTGTCAGGTCTGCTCTCAGGAAATCTTTTGACCCAAAGGCTCCATGTATCTTTATAGTAGCTACTTAAGCCTTAAAGGGATCCCTATATGGGTACTTTAAGGCCTAAGTACCTACTATATGGGCACATGGAGCCTTAGGGTGACATGTTGTTGGTGCCGTCCTTGTTCTTGTTGTTGCGGCTAAACGTAGAAATTGCTGCCATAGTTGCCGTCATACCATCGCTACTGTCATCATTGCAGTTTGCATTGTCTAATCTTGCAATGATGCAATGATGCTTTTGCCTGCTTGCACGAGCATCAACAGATGACACCTGCCAGGGATTCCTGGAGTACATGCCTCCTGGCGTCGGAGTTGGGGGGTTCGGGATTCCTCTTACGAATGTGTTTCCGGTTCAGGGGTTTGCGGTTGTTTGGGGTTTCAGGGTCTGCGGCTCTAGGGCTCTAAGGATTCATGGCTGGATGCTGAAGATGATTCATGATTTCCGAACGGCGGGTCTCTGCCGTGTAAATTTTTGGACTTTTGAATCTGTTGGACCGAACCTTTGAGGTGGAAGAACCATGTCATGCTCAGCAATGGTGCGCATTGACTATGAATCTTGTACTTGTGCAGCCTTTATGCAAACCGCAAACCTACACTACTGACACGCAGAGAATAAAAGAGCTGCATGCCATGCCAAAAACGCAACAGCCATAAGGGAAGAAGGAGCTGCACTGTTTCTCCACGGTACAAGACACGAATCAGATGTCGTCCACGAGATATTCCTGAAGTTAAAGAGTTTTGTATGTGCTGGGGAATTCAACCGCGTAGGCCACGGGCACACCGAAGTTTGTATAGTTTGTCGGGTTCGAGAATGGGATTTACCCAAGGGTCCAAGTACCCAATAATCATATACTCTCCAAAATCCTACCCTACATAACTACTATCCTAAAACCGAGTACCTAATTATGAGGTCCTTTGGACCCTTGGGATTTGTGCCCTAAACCGCAAAGCCAATGCTCGGGTTTGTGAGCCTTTTTGGCTTTCACGTTGAGGTCGGATTGGGGCTTGAAGGCTAAATCCCTGGACACCCCAAACCTCGATCCCCGAAGTAAACTCCAAATCTTGAGCCTAGCGTCCTTCGAGGAACTCGCTGCTGGCAACAGGCACCACTGGGATGGGTGGAAACCACACGGTTCAGAGTTCCTTTCTGGTATCCTAACCCCTAAACCCTGAAACCCTAAACCCTAAACCCAAAACCCTAAACCCTAACCCTACTGTGGTTGGAGCGATGTGCTCCCACAGCCCAAAACCCGAAACTCGAGCCTAGAGCCTGAAACCCTACAAGGCCTAGCCCTTCTAAAGAACCAGAGAGCCCAATACCCCTTAATTAAGGAATATTGCTTAAATCATAATATGAAGCCCTCTATAATTTAAGCCATATTCCTTAATTAAAGGGTATTGGGTTCTCTGGGACCCAGAGCCTGTCGCATTTTGTCTGGTGCTGATTAGATCAAGAAGAAGTTGTTGCTATACCAGCCTGACGAATTACCAATATCATTCCTTGGGGTATTATTCTATACCCAAAAGCCTCATTTTGATGATTTTGCCCTATAAATTACCCCACACCATCTCCACGGAAGGTGAGGTTGTCGGCCTCTTCGCCAAGGATGAGAAGGCTGGCAGAGCGAGCATGGTTTTGACGGGGGTTTCATGAGGGGACTGAGACGGGCATTATCAGGGTTCTTTTACTCGTAGGGTTTCATGAGGGTTTGTATGCGGTGGTTGTCAAGCCCAGTGCTGGGATGTATAGGGTCTGACCAATATTAAGTTTAGATGCTTTCCTTTTACTGTAGCTCAGGGTGTGGGAGAGGGTTTGAGGTAAAAATTGGTAGTCTGACCTGGCATTAAAAGTGCCGACGGGGGATGGGGGTGAAAGTGAAAGTTCTTTCCTAGTATGTCAGAGATCATGAGCCCGAAAAGTTTCGGAGGATGCCATGTGCGGCGATGTGCGGAATGATTTCGTGAAGGAGAACCCGAACATGGAGGACGGGGGGATTCAAAAGGTTCCGAAGGCCGTGTGGGGCTTATAGTGAACCCCAGAAAGTTGGAACATGGGTTTAGGAGGATTAGTGCTGGGATCCCTTCTACTTTAGCTTAAGGGCATGAGGATACTCATGTTCCAACTTTCTGGCTTCTACTTTATAGGCTTTACGACTTGCGGGTTGGGTTTTAATAGGGTCTCGTTCATTTAGAACCCTACACAGAAAACGTAACCATCTCTTCCCTAAGCCAAAGCCTTAATCGCAAAAGATGTGAACCATCAAATCACCGAAACTCGCTTTGACTATGAAAAGATGTTGGAAGGGTTCTACATTCGAGAAGGATCGATTGAGGAGCTTGGTACATAGATGGTTCTTGGGGTTACAGGCGAAAACCGGGGCCCTAAACTATAAACTCTAAACCCTAAACCCGTGAGTGAGCCTAGTAAGTTCCCAGGCCACTACCTGTGCCAATACCAACCGTTGAGGGTTTTGGGTTTGCGGCATATTACTATTCGTACACACAACATAGCCTGTATTTTGAGATTGAACCAGCGGTGAATATATGAACAGCAATAACAAGTCAACAAGCATAGCGGCCGCAGTATCTTGAGTTACAGTTTTGGTTTCTTGTTGCGGCCATTTCAACAAGACGATCCAGACCCCAAAGCCCCAATCCGGCCCTGTATGCTTAGCGTTTCGAGTTTTGGAGTTCGGCTTCGTTGATCTGCCACCCGATGCTCTAAAGGAGAATTTGCTCAACATGTACAACTACCTCATGGACCGTTTGCGAGACAACCTCCACGTTTGCCTGTGCTTCTCGCCAGCGCGGGCCCTGTGGTTTCATGCTTGTTTGTTCAGGGTTGCAGGCTCGTCAGATGCAGGGTAATACCAGTACTAGTTATTCCTTGGGGTTCCTTATTTTGTTTCATGGTAGTTATACCATAATGTACCCCGAGCCCAATTGAGCAAGGCCCCCAATGTATGAGGATCTTTGACGTCGGGTTGACATGGAAGCCTGGGCTTGGGAATGTCGGGCTGAGCAAGCTTATACCAAGATTATTCCCTAGCGATTAGTTTATTTTTTAATGGGGCACTCCCAAAGCCCCATTCTAATTATAAAGATCCCTATAGCAGATACTATAGAGTATGCATCGATAACGAACAGACTGTGATCATCTTCGTGCTCTTTCGGGCTTCATTCGGGTTGTCGATACGGCTTCGGGACTAGGGTCTATTATTTATAGAGTCTAGGGTTTACATGTCCAGGCTTTCTCGCTTGGTCAGTTGACGGCTTGGGGGCTTCAGGGAAAGTCGGCTTAACAGGGATTTGTGCTGCAGTGGCACCGATAGACCTGGGTCTTCGGGGTTCAAAGTCTTAGGGTTTAGGGTTCTCTGGGGTGTAGTCTAGTGAGTATATTTCGGGGAGGCATGGCACTCATAATTAGTGCTGGCTGTGGCTGTGGAGCAGGAGTAATTGGCCAGGCAGAAACATCCAGTTTGGTAATTAGATCAAGATCATCATGTTGGTGTTGATGATGCTTGCTGTGATTATGGTTTTTACGGTTCAACTACTGATGATGCCAGCGGTTGTATTCTCACGGTGGCCATGCATGTGATGGTAGTTGCACGATGTGCGCGTGCCCTCGTACAGCGATAGGTTATCATTGTGAGAACTTCAGTTTTGTGGTCTGACAAGCGTGATGATGGTACGAGTATTTAATTTTGGGGCCTAAATAATTACCAATAAAATTTGGGGGTTCCTGATTATTATCATTATAGTATGATGGGTCCGAAAACCTTATTCTAATTATGAAGGCCCCTATACTAAATCCTTATAATCGCTCTTATAGTGGCCCTTCTAAGCCCCTTAAAAAGGAACCCTTTAAAGGAACCCTATTCTAATTCTTACGGCCCCTATATTCATCTCATAGTCATCCTAACCCTAAGCCCTAAACCCCTAAACCCCTAAACCCTAAACCCTAAAACCCTAAACCCTAAACCCTAAACCCCTAAATCCTAAACCCCTACACCCCTAAACCCTTTGGCCAGGTGAATGCGAAGTTCCCGATCCGAGCTCAGAAGTTCCCTGCGGTCTTCACCGTGAACATCAACTGGCCCCTAGGGCCTTTAGGGTTTAGGGTCTAGGCTTTTAGGGTTTAGGGCTTTAGGGTTTAAGGGTTTAGGGTTTAGGGCTTGGAGGTTCATGGGTAGTTATAAATAGGGTTATAAGTAAACTAGGGTTATAACCTATATTAGGGGACTTATAGCCCCACTCATAACTACCCATGAACCTCCAAATAGGGTTGAAGCTCCAGGGAGTCGGGTGGCCTGGGCTGTTGTGATTTGTCTCGGTGGGTTTGGTTTAAGTTTCAGAAGCTCTGAGGTTTTTTTGGGAGTTGAGGGCTTCAGGTTTGCGGGGGCTTTCGAGTCAGTAGCTGGTGGGAGAGGGTGGATAAAACTTTGAAGCCGAAGCCGAAGTTGCGAACACTCACTCGTGACTACGCCCCAAGCAAGCTCTCTACGTTATTTACAAGCTGAAGGCTTTAGCCTTGCCCCGAAAGAACTCATGGGTCGCTGGCCGCAGCTTATGGCCATGTCTTTTTTCTGTTGAGGACTGTAGGTCTGCGGTCTGCTTTTGCTTGCGAGATGCTGGACACGGTTTAATAATTTTGGATCTAGGGTTGCTGCAGTTGACCATGGCACAACTTGTTGCACTGTTACCGTTCCATACGTCGGTAATACTTCTGTTGGCAGATTCTGCCGTGCTTGGACTTCCGAGAACTTGGAGCGAAGCCTGAGAAACCCAATCCTGGAAAGCCTGGCCTCTGGCCGAGGCTTGCAAGTGCGGTTTAGGGTTCAGGGATTTGATTCACGTAACCTCAACTGCTCAGCTTTAGGGATTTGAGGCACCTACCCAGAGAGCCCAATACCCCTTAATTCAGGACTATGGCTTAAATTATATCGGGCTTCATATTATGATTTAAGCTATATTCCTTAATTAAGGGGTATTGGGCACCGCAAGCCCTTCGCCCACCAAGACTGCCGGACCCAAAGCCCTGTGTAAGCAGGTAAGGACAGCATGCGACAATTTTGAGCCCAGCCACTAAACTCTAAGTCCCTACTTAAAGGATCATGGGACTTAGTAAGTCGGGTTATAATTAGGGTAACTCTACTTATAACTACTTATAACCCTAATTAAGGTACTTATAACCTTACTTACTAAGTCCCATGATCCTCCAAGTAGGCCCCATGTCCAAACCCCAAGGTCTCACCTCCAACCCCATACCAACCCCAACCTCAAATCCCCGAACTTTAATTCCGATCGGTCGCAACCCAAACCCGTTAGCCCTAAGCCCCCAACATCCCAAGCCCTCAACCCAGGTTCATGCCGTGGCCAGAGGCTGCTTTGGTCGCCGTGAGCAGTGCCTTCTTGAGCACCTACAAGTGGCTCGGAGATGATTTGATTGATTTAGGGTTTAGGGATCAGGGCCAAACCGCTGGTTTGGGGTGTAGGATTCTGAGGGTTTTGGGTTTGGGCTTGGAGTGTTGTTTGAGGGTTATGGCTATGGTTTTAGGGTTTGCAGTTTAGGGTTGTTTGGGGTCGTTTCGAGATTTCCTACAGGGGTGCTATTGGGTTTCTACAAGGGTGTTGCAGAGGGGATTCGCATCTAGGGCTGGGGCATTGGGGTTGGGGGTTTATTGGGGTGTTCGGGTTTAGGTTTGCATTTGGGGGTTCATGTGGTTTAGGAGTTGTAGCCTTAGCTTTTGGTTGATACATCCTTCGCAATTTTGTGCTCGTTCTTCCGATAGCCGCTTAGATGCTCACACTCCAGTCTGATTTGTCCACATATGATTGGCTTTACTGTTGATGCTTATCCTGCCAAACATTGGAGCCGGAAGAACTTTTAACATTTTCCGTAGGGGTTAGAATTATGAAAGACCTTCAACCAGAAACTCTGTTGGAAATATGAAAGACCTTCAGCCAAAAACTCTGTTGGAATTATGAGAGACCCTATATTATGGCAAATCCTTACCCCCGTTGCAGTATTTCGTGCTGGCTCAGGGCGTGCATTTCAGTAGTCTTCAACTCCCAACAACACAGAAACTTAGGCTCGTGGCAACAATTTCCAGGACAACGCACTTCATTCTGAAACCCTCCCCGAGGTAGGATTACCCAAAGTTCGCGGAGGCTAAGCCATTTATTGAACTCTAACGCCCCAAACCAAGAATCCTACTCAAACCGTATAGCCCCGCCCTCCCCCGCCAGAACATGCTCTGGACCTTGGCAGGTTGGACTGCTCCGAGTCTGACAAAGGACCGCAGGGTGTGGTTTGGTGGGTTTGGGGTCTTGTCCAACCACCAAAGGGCAGCTTTGCAGGGCAATCAGAAGCAGAAGTGTAGTAGCAGCGAGCCATCTTAAGATGATCATCACCATCATCGTCGTCATCATCGTCATCATCGTCATCGTCATATCAATCTTCATCTTCGTCCTCATCCTCATCATCATAGTCAGCATCCTCGTGATTATCAAGATAATCATGTGTATCCTCGTGACTTCCACTGTCCAATCAACATCAATATCCTTACCACCATGGTGCTCCTGCTACGCCTATGGCCATGCCGACGAGTCCCAAGAAAACGGCCACCGTTTAGGGTTTAGGATTTAGGGCTTGGGTTCTTTTGGTTTAGGGCAAACCACAGGCAACAGTACGACTACAAGCAGCGGTAACAGCAGCAAATGCATGTTGGTAGCATCAAGCCACCAAGTTCTCGCAACACTGATATAGACAACCGACAGATACCGTGCAGTAGACTACTTCCATACCCTATATCCCAAACCCCACCCCCTTAACCCTGAAATCTTGTCAAGCTTCTGTAAGCTTTATTCCTTACAAGCCATCACAAGCCCCATAAGCCCTAGAAGCCCTAACCCCTAAACCCCCGTAACCCCTAAACCCCAAACCCTAAAAGCCCTAACGATAGCAGACTCAGAAGAGACGAGGACGGCTCTTTGCCCTCACAGGCTCCTTCCAGGCTCTGAGCCTTTCTACGGTTGAGGTTGGTTTTCTTTGTTTAGGGTTTAGGGTTTAGGGTTGGAGTGTGGGAATTATGGTTAAGGGTTTAGGGTTTGGGATTTAGGATCTGGGGTTGTGTTCTTGTTTTTAGCCGTGGCTATGCCCTTCCCCTACACGCTAGACCAGCAGCCACCCCTCCCAAGGCTGCTGTCCCGGTTTCGAGTGGACCGTTGTTGGGGGTTCAGTTTGGTTTTCAGGGTCACCATCGAAGGCCTCACGCTGAGTCCTAGTTCGTGACCCCAAGCGGTGAAGCCGAATGCCCAAAGTCTACGCCAAGTCTGGGTTGGGTTTGACACTCATACTGTAAAGTGTACAGTCGCAGATTCCGCATAGCACCATGAGAGTTGCGGTGGTAATTCGAATCTGGCCAAGCTGTCCAATCGTAGCAGTTGTCATTTGTGCTTGGTCCCCGGCGCAGGCCCTGACGCGAGACCTGTGCGACGTTTACTACTCACATGCCTTGGGCTTGTGATTCACTGGGTTCCCAAATCCCAACATAAAATCCCCAAACCCTATAACCCTGAATCCCAACTATAAATCTCAAAGCCTTAGCCTAACCCCGAAACCTAAATCCTAAACCCTATCCCTGTTTTGGACATCTCTGAAGCTAAAGCCCTCAAGTCGAACCTCAATCCGAAAACGAAAGATTATAGATGATTTCGTTTTAGAGCTTTAATTAGGCTTTATAGGGCGTAGGTTTTAGGGGTCACCGCCAGGCATGCGCAAGAACGTCTACGTCACACCGAAGAGCTTTCTCTGCCTCATCGACTTCTACAAGGTACTTTACGTCGGGGCCCTGGGATGGCGCAGACTAGGGACCCAAAATGGACATAGGCAGAAGCATTTTTATGGGGATATCCCTACCTTATTGGGCTTCATTGTAAGGGGGTTTATATGGGATATCCCTATCCTCATTTTTGCTTATGTGGGTGGTTGTCAACATTTTGGTCGCTTTTTGGGTTCCGATTAGAATACGACACCTATTATTTAGGGTACCCAAAAAGGGACCCTAATTTTGAGAACCACCCATGTGCTTTTTTGGGGCCCGATAGTTGACTCAAGGCCTGCTCAGGATGTAGAGCTTTGGGGCTTTGGGCTTACGGGGTTTGGGTTTAGGGGTTAGAGGTTAGGGTTTAGGGTTTAGGGTTTAGGGAGGTTAGGGTTTAGGGTTTAGGGAGGTTAGGGTTTAGGGTTTAGGGTTTGGGCCAAAGTTCAGGTTTGAAAAACGGCAGCCCAAGAGCAGCTGCCGGATTATCACCGATCCTAGCGGCCTGTGAGCCTTCTGCCTGGACCAAGGGAACAAGCCAATTCCAAGGCTTCAGCATGTGGACTTCAGGGAAAAGAGCTTAGTTAATCAGCCCAGGCTTGGCTGAACCGTACATTCCAAGAGGGTCCATATACACTCCCATTACTCCTATTATGGAATTAGGGTCCCAAAACCATAGTAGGGATGGTCTTTGGGGACCTAATTCCATAATGGCACTGTTGATGGACAAAATCCTGCATGACCCTAAGGACCCTAAACTATGGGAATTATGGTATATTCCTTATAGTGGGTAATGCAGGATTTTGTCCATCAGCAGTAGTGTATATGGACCCTCTGGGATTCACAACATTTACATTCCACGCCGGAGCTGCTCAGACCCCCGGGGGCTGCCAGTAAAGTGGCGAGCTACCCTCGATAGTCAGCCTGAAATCTTAGATAGTGAACGGGGGGAGCTTTAAACTTTGTGGCCTTATATATTAGCAAAGTTTGAACTTGTTGGGGCCCGGTTGTTGAAGAAGAGAGAAATACCAAACGCTAAACCCAACAAGTCATGCCAAAACTCCCAGGCCATCAAGTACGAAGAGATCAACGTGCAGGAGAGGAGTGTCAACGTGGGCTTGCAGAAGTTGAAAGAGGCCTGCGCTTGAAAGCTTCGGGTGCAACTTGTCCGTACATCATACGTTTCTATACATATATTTACATACCTATATCTATATCTATATATATATATATACACCCCCCGTGGGCGGTTTTCTAATGGTGGGTTTCTGGGTTTAGGGATGAGGCATTAGGCTGTCGTACTCTGGCAGGATCACAGAAGTGATTGAAATTAGAGACGAAGGAACCCCCACAAAGCTATCTGAACCCTAAACCCTAAACCCCTAAACCCCTAAACCCTAAACCCCTAAACCCTTAAACCCTAAACCCTAAACCCAAACCCCTAACCCCTAAACCCTGAACCCCTATCTGAAGCTGGAATCAGGCTTCTGAGTTCGTGGAGAAGCTGAAGGCAGGGTAACCGGAGAGCCCCAATAAGCATGACTCACAGGGTTTAGGGTTTAGGGGTTGGGGTTTAGTGGTTAGGGTTTAGGGGTTAGGGTTTAGGGTTGGGGGTTAGGGGTTATTATACTGAAAAGTGTCATAGACTCATAGACATGTCGATAGTGCTACAAAGCAGCAATAAGCCTTCCACTGCAGCTCGAATCGACAAACACCACCCCTACCCCCACCATCACGTCACCGGGCGTATAATAAGAAAATATAAGAACCGCTGGCACTCTGATGGTCACCAGAACTGAGAAGTTTTTTTATTGTTGCTACGAGGGCTGCAGTGCGTGCACGCATTTGCCTGCAGTAGCTGATTTCTGATTGAAGGAGTTTGGACCTGGCTCTTTGTGCTTTTGCAAGAGCCTGGAGCGGGCACTCCAAACTCCAAGCTCGATCAACGTACAATGCAAGCAAAACCCGTGACACCACTGTTGTACGGATTTTTTGGTTTAGGTTTCTTGGCTAGGTTTAGTTATTAGTTAGGTGTCGCAGGCAAGGTCATCGACTCGAGACATCGAACAGCTCAAAGGCTTTATTTTCACATTTCACCGTTTGGGGCTACGACGTTAAGAGTTCAAGTCATGTTCAGGAGCATTAGATCTGTTGAGATTGATCCCGTCCTTCTTGATCATAGAAGAGAGGCTCGGATACGGAGAACAGTCTTCGTCACACAAGGCTTATCAAAGGTGGTTTTATGAAGTATGAGGTCCATGGGACCTTTACGGATTGAGTTTTGAGTAGGGCTACGGGTAGATTAACCCCAAAACCGGATGTTCTGGCAACACGAAACCCTACAGCTCTGAAGGTTCGCCCTAAACCTCTGCAAGGAAGGAGCCATTGCACCTTAAAAGAAAGGTTCGCTGTGTAGACTGTCCTAAACCCCGAAGATCTTCAACTGTCCCCGAACTGCGAGGTCGAACTGAAGGAGCAGGATGTGGTCTTGCGCGCGGAGGAGAAGAAGACCACGGCTCTCTTGGAGAAGGCGGTTCAGGGTTTACCTTAACCCGGAATAACCTACCTTTTTAAGGACTCATATAAGGAAATCATAAGAGGGAACCCTACAAAGGTAGGTTCTTTAGGGTTAAGGTAGGGTTTGCGGTGTAGCATTTGGGGGTTTAGGGTTTAGGGGTTTGGGGTTTGAGGATTTAGGGTTTAGGGGCATAAATAGGTTTCGGGCTCAAGGGCTTTATCAGGGTCACTATAAGGGTTCCATAACGGTTTAGGGCTTCGGGTTTAAGGGTTCAGGGTTGATACGGTTTAGGGTTTTCGGGCCTTCGGTTGAGGGTTTAAGGTTCTTGTTGAGGTCCTGGGAAGGGCCTCGGGGTGAGGTCTGAAACAGTTCTTAGACAAATGCTTTCGAAATCGAAAAACCCAGAGGGTCCATATAAATACGCTACCATTATGGAATTAGGTCCCCAAAGAGCATCCCTACTATGGTTTTGGGACCCTGATTCCATAATAGGAGTGTATATGGACCCTCTTGGAAAATAACCCTAAACCCTACTTCGGGACTAGACTAACCTCTAGGTCCAGGTTTTGGATTTCTGAGGGCAAGAGGCTCTCAAGCCCTTCACTTCGAAAAAGCCAAGACACAACCCTACCGTGCAGCCCTACAGTGAACCCCAGAAAGGAGGATTTGTGCTAGGATCCCCTATACTCTACCTTAAGTGCATGAGGATATTGATGTTCCAACTTTCTGGCTTCTACTATATAAGCAGAAACCCCCAAGCCACCCTTCAAACAAGAGCCACCTTTTAACAAACCCAACACTTAGATGCCCAAAAACAAAGCCTTAAACCCCAAAAGAACAGTGCTCAGGTCATGGCGGAGAAGGCTAAGGCGGACAAGAAAGCGGAGCAAGCCAGGTTCTCGGACGGTGCCCGGGTGTTCCGGCTCCCTAAATCCTTGTCTTTCTTTCCCTTCGGGGTTGGTGGTGCCCATAACACGGCATCATTACTGCCATACGGAGTCCAAGAAGGCTCTAAATTGGAGAGCCACTCGCGTGTGACGAGCCCTAAGATTCGAGACGTCCTTGGCGCATCGCATGCCCAGGTTGGACAATATCTTGAGAAATCCAGCATGGGCCCTAATCCCTAAGGGTCCTTGTGCCCAATAGTAACTGTAGTTTATACATTGGCCGTAAAGTAGTCCCTATATAGGTACATTGAGCCCAAAGTATATACTATTTGGGCACATGGACCCTTAGGGAAACCCTAAACCCTAAACGGTCTGCAGGCACCTGAAATGTTTGAGCCCAAGGCATCTCCAAACCCCTCAGGACGAACCATCCCGGAGCGACCAAGTCCTTGTGCTCCAAAGAGAAGTCAAAGTCTCCGCCGTCGAAGAGCTTTCAGACAATGAGCCGTAAACGCTAAATCCCAAATAGACACTAAACGTAGCAAGGCAAACCCTACAAACCCCCAACTCCGTCCAAAAGCTCATATATATATATATATATATAAACAAATACATCCTGCGCAAGGTCAACGCCCAGAAGGCCGATTGTCAGGCTGAGGCGGACAAGATTAACGGCAACACAGCTCGCAAGTCAGCAAGGGTCGTTCGGATTTGAGGTTAGGTTTGTTTAGGTTTAGGGTTTAGGGTTTAGGGGATTTGGGTTTTGGATTTTGGGTTGGAGTTTGGGGCTTTAGGTTTGGGGGCCTGTGATACGGGTCTACTGGTACTATCACTGCTTGTAGTTGTAAACGGCATTGAGCGCTACTGTTGTTATACGTGCCACGACTATCGCAGTCAGTCTTGTTGCCACTCCCGTCATGGCTGTCTCGGCTGACATGACTCTGACTCTCAGAATTAGTTGTTGGTGGTTGCGGTGGTAGGCGGGCAAGTGATTGTCACAACGCCTCAAAACGTTGACCGGTCCGCGGCGCCCAGCCAGTCAACCCTACCCATATTTCTGAAGAATCGTCACCACCCCGAAACCTGACGCCCAGAACCTGAAGGAAGGAACCCCACACCCAACAGTGGAATCCCAGCCGTGAGCACCGACGTTGATCGTGAAAGCCCACAGGAGCCCCATAACACTTAAATCGCCGCAGAATGCATCAATAACCGTAAACCCTTACTAAACCCTGAACCCTAAAGCCCTAAACCCTAAAACCCTAAAGCCCTAAACCCTAAAACCCTAAACCCTAGAAGCCCTAAACCCTAAACCTTAGAAGCCCTAGCTCCGCTGAAGGCGAGAAGGCCGAGGCCCAAATCGAGCTGGACAAGGCTTTGCCCTTCCTCCACGAGGCCGAGTCCGCCTGCAACTCGATCACCAAGAAGGACCTTCTTAGACCCTTCCTTCAAGGGGTGCCTTTAAGGATTCCATAAGTGCTTCAAGCTTTAGGGTTTAAAAGTCCATCCCATAGGGCCTTGGGGGATCTTTTGCGGTCCTTATAATGAGGATCCTACTATTTAGGGTACTATATTAGTGTCCGCTAACTCCATCACCAAGAAGGACAGGGACTGGTTGTGCTGCTTCTTGAGTTTTGCTGAGATGACTTTGCCAAGGTGTCTGTCACCAGAAATCAAGAAGGACCTTCATTTAGGGACCCCAAAAGGACACAAGCATTTTATGGGTATATACCTAGTTTTTTGGGGCTTTATTATAGGGGCCCTCCATCACCAAGAAGGAGCTTCTTAGACCCTAAGGGTCCAGGTACCCAAAAAATTAGGGTTTAGGGTTTAGGGTTTTGAAAAGGTTCCTTTAAGGGGGGCCTTTAAGGATTCTATAACGGCTTTAGGGTTTTATCATCAAGAAGGATTTTGGTCTTCGATCCTAAATCCTGAACTCCTAAATCCCTAAACCCCTAAACCCCTAAACCCCTGAATCCAAACCCTAAGCCCACAAGAAGGACCTTCATTTCCGATGTGTTAAGAACTTGTTTTTTTCTTTTAACAGGCCCGTGGTTTGAGACTTGAACTGAGGTTATTTCAGGACCTAGGTTTTTGTTGTAACAGCCACAGTAGCAGTGGGAGTGGCAGTGGCAGTGGTAGTGGTGGTAGTAGTAGTAGTAGCAGCAGTAGTAGCAGTAGCAGTAGCAGTAGCAGTAGCAGTAGCAGTAGCAGTAGCAGTAGCAGTAGTAGTAGTAGTAGTAGTTTTTGTTGTTGTTGGTGGTGGTGGTGGCTAAACTGCCAAATTGCTAAAAGCACGGTTTACCCTGGCTCCCAAAGGAGGCCGACATGCCTGAAGCATGTCCTTGTGGTATTGTGTTATCAGGGTCGAGGTGCCCTAGAACAGTCCTTTACAAGGGTTTAGGGTTCTGGGCTTTGGAGTACCATACTTTAATACTTTTTTCTTAAAGGAACCCTTATGAAATAAAAGTTTATACTTTTTTCTCCCTGGTTACTTAAAAGCCCAGGGTTTAAGGAGTGATTTTGCAGAGTGCAGTAGCGGAAAAGTGAAGAGCCATGAATAAAAAGGAGCAGAGCTAGGAGGGTAAGGCGGGTAGCTGCGGCCCTAAACCCTGATAAACGATACCCTGAGCCCATATGGGCCTTAGGGGTTCAGGGTTTAGGGTTTAGGGGTTATAGGGTTCAGGGTTTAGGGTTTAGGGGTTTAGGGTTTTAGTGTTTAGGATTTAGGGTTTAGGGTTTAGGGGTTTAGGGTTTAGGGTTTAGGGTTTGATAGGATGGGAGCTTCAGAGAAGCATCACAACAGCCGGGCCGAATCCCTAAGCTGCAAGCCTTGACCATGAACTTGCGTTCTCGGTTTGAAGGCCACCCTAAACCTACCTTGGGTTAGTAGGGGAAGAATGGTAGTAATAGTAGTTATAATTGTACCCCATTCCTCCATTCCCTACTAACCAAAGGTAAGTAAACCCTAAACCCTGAACCTGCGTTCTCGGTTTGAAGGCCAAGGGATGGTTTTCCCGCAGTTTCTGTCTGGCTTTCTCGGCATTTTTGGCCGCAGGATATCACGGAGATCAAGACCAACAACAAGTGTCTGGCCAAGGATGTGCTTATAAACCCTAAACCCTGAATCCCAAAACCCTAGAGCTCTAAGCCCCAAAACCCTAAAACCCTAAAATCCTAGAACCCTAAACTCCAGACTACAGTCGGAACCCACGGCCTTCCCCAAGGCCAGTGGATATCATCAAGCTGACCTTCGACGGTCTGCAAATTCTACAGTCCAAGCCGGTTATCTCCGTGAAGGCAGGGCTGTAGGGTTACAGGGCCTCAACCCTGAAATAAACAATTCAGCCCTTAAGCCCTACACCCTAAGCCCCTAAACTCTAGGGTTTAGGGTTTAGGGCTCGGTGCAGGCGAGGGAACGGCTTTGAAGGGTTTGGGATGTAGTCATGAAGCGCTAGGATTGCCGGCTTGGAAGGCAATCGGAGTTGGATTGCGGTAGGGTTTGCGATTTCAAGGATCAGGCCATTTAGGTATTAGGCATTTCGGTGAGTGAGGGGCACCAGCGGTTGATCGGGATAGTTTGAGGATAGGTTTAGCACACATCAAGAGGTTAGGCTTTCGGCTTGAGGACTTTAAAGGGATTCTCAGGGCGTGCGCGCTGCGCGAGCACAGATTAGTCGGCAGAGCTGCCCTCTCCAATAGCACGGGTCTGGGGTCTAGCCTGGCAGCTTTGGGTTTTTATGCCTTACCTAGAGGCTCATAACCCTGCCCCTTTGTTAGGGTACCTACTTTTCTATATACCAGATCTAACCATCAAACTAGGTCCCTAAACCCTAAATCCTAAACCCCTGAACCCCTAAACCCCTAAACCCTAAACCCTTAAACCCCTAAACCCTAAAAGCCCCAAAAACCCTAAACCCTTAAACCCCGAAACCCTAAAAACCCCTAAAGACCCTAAACCCTAAACCCTATAGTGCAACCAAGAAAGTTGGAACATCGATTTAGGATGATTCATGCTGGGATTCCCCTTACTTTACTTCAAGGGCATGAGGCTAATGATGTTCCAACTTTCTAGCTTCTACTGTAGGGGTAGGGTATGAGCCTCTAGGTAGGGCTTTGCGGCTTGAGGCCTTGAGGTTGAAACGCTTCGGAGTGCAGGTTTATCACTACTCCCTGGACCCCCTAAAGTTTGTAGAAAAATAGCCTAAATGTTTTAAACTATGTAGAATAATATTAGCCTAAAGTATGTAGAATATTAGCCTAAAGTATGTAGAGTAATAGCCTAAAGTATGTAGAATCATAGCCTTTTGTAGGTATAGGGCCAATATTTTACCCACTTTGGTGGGTTTAGGTCTGTGGCCAGAAGCAGAGTCAACGGTTGTTTCCTGCATAAGCCCCTAAATCTAACCCAATCCCAAAACCCTGAACCTTGACTTGTCGACCCGAAGCGGTTTCGTGACATAGCAAAATCTTGTTCCAAACCCTTGACAATCTCTGGGCATTTATGCCCAGCAGTAGGGATTGCAGGCACTAGACGCCTTACTTAATCTGAATTATGAGTGGTTTTTCTACTACGTGGGTTCTTGGACGCTTAGGGTGTTGAGTCTGGAGAACCACAGGTGGATGAGAAGCTCATCAACAAGGCACGTTCCGTTGCAGGGATTGGGAGTGTTCTGCATGCCGTTTGGCTGTCAGATCTCGCCAGCATGGGTGCGCAAGATCTCGTTTACATACACCGTCGACGTTTTGGTTTCCTGCATACGGGCTGCGTCCGAAACCCCCTGTCTTGTCTTTTATTCGGCGCCCCTTCTTGTCGACCCTCTTGTTGTCTAAACCGCTCATTCGTCGTGTTTGTGCTTGGGTGTGAAGGTTTAGGGCACACTTCTGGCAAATCTTGTGCACTCTGCCCTGCAGATTGCCACTGTCAGTTAAATATAAGCTATGGATTTCGTGCTGCTGTCGTATTTTTCAGCGCAGAGGGAGTGCTGAGAGTTTTGCCTGGGAGCACGACCAATGTTATGGATTTCGGAGCTAATTCGCTGATAAACCCAAAACCAGCCCGCAAAGCCCTCAACCCTTATTGACCCTGAGCCCTACAACGCCAGACCCTAAACCCCCCACCCGAAGAAAGCGATGATGCAAGACCTGAACTCGCATAGACTCTTTTAATCAGAACCTCAAACGAGACAAATCCCTAGCCCAAACAGGTCTCGGCAACCTTCATCATGGACAGCTACGAGGAGTTCGCCAAGAAAGATCTGCAGGACTGCTCATCGCCGAGCTACTGTAGACCCTCAACCCACCTGGAGGCATAATATGAGGCATGCTTCTATGGGGGTCTATATTTTCTGACATTCCCATACTTTCGATGGAATACTGTCAAAACCCCGGCTCGCACATTTGCAAGCACCCAATCATGAGGAACCTCAGGTGGCAAGTAAAATGGTGGTATTCGTTGCCCTGCTAAGGCTCCTTATGACTCAAATGCGGGTTTCCGAAAATGGGGGACCCTAATATAGTAGCCTAAATAGTGGGATCCTGGTTATAAGGACCCCAAAATACGGTCCCCTAATTTTCGGAAACTCCCAAATGTCTTGGCAGTCTGCTGCTGTGCATCATTCACAAGCCCCTACTTGGAGGTTATACGTGACTGACAAGTCCCCTAATGTAGGTTATAACCATAGTTATCCTACTTGTAGCCGTACTTATAACTACCCATGAACCTCGAAGTAGAGGCCTGCGCACTGCGCGATTGCACCTGTAGGAGAACTTATATCATTAATGTTGCTGAGTGTTGATACGGCTCTGTTTGGTAATTGGTGAGTGCATGTCTTGGGGATGTTGTTATGGAGAGACCAGCAATACACACCTTTCAGTATATGATTGTTTGTGGTAAAGGCAGTAACCCGCAACATAGGTCTCGGTCCCACATACATTGGCAGGGCTTCTAGATATGTTCTTGCACTCATAAGGCGATTTTGGGCTTCTCGGAGTGTCGACTCTGAGAAGCTTCGTGGTGTCATGTGCTGCGATATACTGAAAGCCTGTTCAGCAGCATGCAGATCACAAGTCCCTAAGCTTAGCACGGATGGTAATTCCGTTTTTCTTCGGTTATGGTGATGATGATTTTGGCTGTTACTCTCATTCTTACCATTACTGCGAGTACGTCAAAAGGTTGAGCTCGAAGAGTTGTTGAAAGGTTCTCTTGCAATCCCGGCAGAATTGAAATCCTTATGCTTTTCTACTGAGAATAGTCACGGCTAGGGGTTTGGTCTTTTGGGGTTTGGGGTTAAGGATTATTGGCACTAGGAGGTGTATGTAAAGTTGAAGGAACAGGAGCCCACCACATGGGTAAGCTGGGCCTCTTGTGATAGGATATGAACTTCCTGAACAACATCCTGGACTTCGCAGCCAATGAGAAGGCGACCAGTTCTTTTGGGAGATGACGAGCAAGGGAACGGTCGAACCGAAACCATTGCTGCCTCTGCTATCCCCATTCCCTATTACCTATACCGTCAGCACCCACGTACCCATATAGCTTCCGCCCTGCATGTTACCATACAGGCACTTCTTGTATTTGAGGCTTCAGAATATGCTATATAGGTGCATGGACCCTTCCAGGGACATACCTCGAAGTGTCCTTCCCTCAATTGCGTACTTTGGGGTTGAACGTCATGCAGGAACTCGAAGCATTAATCCTGCTCTAAGCCCAGAACCTGTACGTAATCCTGTGCACTCAGCCGAGCCACTGAGCAACCCCAAAACAATCTTCTCAGCAACCCTAAACTCTAAGCCATGAAACCCTAAGCTCTAAGCCCTCGAACCTTCAAAGGATGCCATCAAAACCCCAAAACCCTCAACAAGCCCTGAACTTCCTAAAACCATAAAGACCCGGTAAAAGGAGCCGTTGCCTAAACCCTGGCCCCGAAAACCTCTCTAGCCTAGCAACCCCAAGCCCGTAATCCTTCGGCTTTACATAAGTTTAGGGTTTCTGCCCAGAGAGCCCAATACCCCTTAATTAAGGAATATAGCTTAAATTATATAGGGCTTCATATTATGATTTAAGCTATATTCCTTAATTAAGGGGTATTGGGCTCTCTGGGTGGGTTCTTGTTCAGGAACTTGAGTCAAGTTACCGTAATATAGGGGTAGAACCCAGTGTTAGGGCCTTGAAAGAAAACCCCAAACCCAACACCACAAACCCCTAAGCCCTAAACCCCTTATAGAACCCTTATCGATCCCGTTAAAGGATGGATCTCTTTATAGGAGCCCCTATGAACCCAGTGTTAGGGCCTGGAAAGGATAACATTAACGACGAGACCTGCGAGTTGCTCGAGCCCTACTTGCGCTTTGATGAGGCCGAGTTTCGGGGTTTAGGGCTTTAGGGTGGGGAGTTTTAGGATTCGGGTGTTAAGGGTTCCTTTAAAGGGATCTGTAAAGGGGTTAGGGTTTAGGGGGGTTAGGGTTTCGGGGAGTTTTAGGATTTCGGGCGTTAGGGGTTTAAGGTTTCTGGGTTTTAGGGCTTTAGGGTTTCGGGTTTTAGGGTTTCGGGGTTCGTGGTTCAGGGTTTAGGGGTTTCAGCGTTGAGGAGGTGAGGGTTTAGGGTTTAGGGCCTGCAAGAAGGGTCGAAGCTGAAATGGCCTGAATCGTTAGTCATAACCTCTGCTTGATAATAGTCCCTATACAGCTCGAAGTATGATGTGCCCGCCAAATGCTAGTCTACTTGCTCAGGCGCCAATGTTAGAACTGCTTACAAGTATCAGGGAGTTGTGTGTGTGTGTGCGTGTGTGTCGTCTTCTCGTGTGTGGCTGAGGATTGCTACAGCGGCTCAAAGCTGTTTGCGGGGCTTACTTAGGGTGTTTATAGTCTTCAAAATTCGAGGGTTCTGGGCTATCGGTCTCATAGAACGATTCTACGTCTTCGTCATGAGCCTGATGGCGTTGTGTAGGTTTAGGGGTGGGGGTACACTCGTCCGGGCTGAGAAATCTCACTGTACAATGTTAAGATTGCCAACTTCATGAGCTTGTTACGGAGTTGCTCAGGGTGAATAGGATATGATGCGATTGAGCCTTCCGAAGGGGCATGCTTATGATGAATGTGCAAAGATTTGGAGGATACTAGCCCCATGATCCCACAAGAACTTCCCCCCCTGAGTGCTTGACCCGTTCACCGTTCAGCTTGAACCCGCTGCGAAATACCAGACCCCTGCAACCCGTGACCCCTGCCAAACGCCACAAGATCGATTAGGGTTTATAGGGTTTAGGGTTGAGACCTTCTTAAACCCTACATACTTTGGATCTGGAGAACCACACAGAAGCTTTCCATGGACCTATACTCGGAACCCATTGCACCGTACCTATAGTCTCCATTGTAGTTCCTTGTTTTGGGTTAACCAATTTTATATGTAGGATCCTCTGAGATAACCCCCAAAAGGAACTAGAATGGAGACTATAGGTACTTTACTTTCCCAGAGGGTCCATATACACTACTATTATGGAATTAGGTCCCCAAAACCATAATGGGGATGGTCTTTTAGGGTCTAATTCCATAATAGTAGTGTATATGGACCCTCTGACTATACCCTAAGGGTCCATGTACCCATATAGCATATACTTTGGGCCCAAAGTACCAATATAGAGACTACTTTAAGGCTTACGTATATACTATTTGGGTACATGGATCCTTTGGGTTACTTTATAATGCTCTTTCAACGCCGTGAAGCCAGGACCCAGCGAAGAATTGGAGTCCCTGGACTCACAAGGCAGCTCACTCCTGCTGAGAGCAGATGTACCCGCATCTATTGTGTACATATGTATATGTATGTACGTATTTATGTATGTATGTACATATTTATGTATGTATGTATGTACGTATTTATGTATGTATGTACGTATTTATGTATGTATGTACGTATTTATGTATGTATGTACGTATTTATGTATGTATGTACGTATTTATGTATGTATGTACGTATTTATGTATGTATGTACGTATTTATGTATGTATGTACGTATTTATGTATGTATGTACGTATTTATGTATGTAGTACGTATTTATGTATGTATGTACGTATTTATTATATTATGTATGTGTATGTACGTATCTATGTATGTGTATGTACGTATTTATGTATGTATATGTACGTATTTATGTATGTATGTACGTATTTATGTATGTATGTACGTATTTATGTATGTATGTACGTATTTATGTATGTATGTATGTATGTATGTATGAACGAAGGAAGGAAGGTATATATGTATGTACGTATTTAATTATGTATGTATGTATGTATGTATGTATGTCAAATGTATGTATGTATGAGCCTTCAGACTCTCATCCATGAGGCCCTCAATCCTGGACCTTGCAAAGGTCGATCTTCGTGCACATCCTGAAGTCCCAAAGCCCTCAACCCGAAAGCCCTAACCCTAATTAACTAATCCTAAACCCTATAAACCCTAAACCCTAACCCCTGCACCCTAAGCTCCCCCAGCGCCGTCAACCTTCCGTGTAAAGCTGGCAGCTGGGGTTAAAGCCTGCGGCTGGGTCTCCCCAGTGATTTTTAAGAAAGTCAAGAAATTCTAGAGCCTCACACAGTGATTAGCAGCTAGCACTGAAAGCCGAAATACCCAAATAGCGGCTATGTTGCCGAAATGCCCGGAACAGCGGCTGTGTTTCAGGGAACGGGGTTTAGGGCACGGTGTACGCTTTTCGATTGAGGCTGTGTGGTTTACATACGGCGGGGAATGAGGACATATCCGAGGACTGATTATTTGTTACGGGCTCTTTGGTGTTTCCATGAAGGTCCATTGTCTCCATCATTTCTATCTTCCCCCAAGTGATCTCATTAGAAACTCTGAGGACCCAAACCCTTGACCCCGCCCAGAGAGCCCAACACCCTGAATTAAGGAATATAGCTTAAATCATAATATGAAGCCCTATATAATTTAAGCCATATTCCTTAATTAAGGGGTATCGGGCTCTCTGGGCGGAAGACTCTAAACCCCACAGCCTGTTCAATCCCCAATGCCAAAGCTCGTTTTTTTCAATTTGGCGCTTCACGGACCCCTAAGCCTAAACCCTGCAGCCTTGCAGACACCAAAAGGCCCTCCAAAAAAAATCCTGAAGCCTTTAATTTAACTATATACAGTATCCACACCCAAGCTCTCGTCCTTCATCCCCTAGTCGTGCAAGGAAACCCAGAACTCAACGCCTGAATCCTAAACCCGAAACTCTGAACTCCTAAGGTCCTGAACCCCTAAACTCTAAACCCCGAAACTCACATAAACCATTGTACAAAATAGTACAAATCCTATCAAACTATCTTAGGATTATGAAACCCTCAGCCCGAGACACTTTACCCCCAAAATGATTACCCCTAACCCTAAACCCTGTACCCCTCAACCCTAAATCCCAAATCCTAAACCCTAAACCCCTAACCCCCTAAACCCTGACCCCTTTACAGAACCCTTTAAATTAAAGGAACCCTTAAAGGATCCCTTTAAAGGAACCCTTAGAGATCCCTTTAAAGGAGCACTAAGCCCCTGCCAGGCCCTGGATCCTGACCTGGCCGGCAAGGCTTCCGGCGCGGCGGCCGGACTCTGCAAGTTCGTGGGAGCCATGGCGCCTGTCCATAAAGGGATCCTTTACGGATTCCTTTAAAGGGATCCTTTAAGGGTGCCTTTAAAGGGATCCTTTACGGATTCCTTTAAAGGGATCCTTTAAGGGTTCCTTGAAAGGGATCCTTTACGGATTCCTTTAAAGGGATCCTTTAAGGGTTCCTTTAAAGGGATCCTTTAAGGGTTCCTTTAAAGGGATCCTTTAAGGGTTCCTTTAAAGGGATCCTTGAAGGATTCCTTTAAAGGGATCCTGTAAGGGTTCCTTCAAAGGGATCCTTTAAGGGTTCCTTTAAAGGGATCTATAAGGGTTCCTTTAAAGGGATCCTTTAAGGATTCCTTTAAAGGGATCCTGTAAGGGTTCCTTCAAAGGGATCCTTTAAGGGTTCGTTTAAAGGGATCTATAAGGGTTCCTTTAAAGGGATCCTTTAAGGATTCCTTTAAAGGGATCCTGTAAGGATTCCTTCAAAGAGATCCTTTAAGGGTTCCTTTGAAGGGTTCTATAAGGGTTCCTTTAAAGGGATCTATAGGGGTTTAGGGTTTCGGGTTTAGGGGTTTAGGGTTTTGGGCCATGGTGCCTCGCCCTACCTGGCACTGCATCGTATTAGGAAATTAGTAGTGGTAGTAGTGGTAGTACTAGGAACTGATCATGCAGAAGAGTTGAAGACTAGAACTTCTAGAACAGGTCATATATTGAAAAACGCACCGTAGATCCTCATACCAAGCCCTAAATCCTAAACCCAATTTGTATCAAACCCGATGTAAGAACCCCAAACCCCTCCCGAACCCTAAGCCCTAAGTTACCCTAAACCCTAAACCCCTAAACCCTAAACCCAAAAAAAGCAACCCGTAGTCTTATTCAGGTCATGTATCACGGGGCCGCCAAGATTGTGAAGCCCAAGATGGATGCCTTAAAGGTCGCTGAGGCCCGGTTGGCGAAGGCGGGAGCAGGGACTTCTTTTTCGTTTCTGAAGGGTTCCGTGAGGGGTTCTATGGGTTCTCATTTAAGGCTGCATGTGCCCATATAGTATCTACTTAGGCCTCAAAGAACCTCGTTAGGGCCTAAGTATATACCATAATAGGTCTTGGAGGGTTACATAGCGGTTAAGGTTCGGTTTCTGTAAGGGGCGTTCGGGTTAGGTGGGGATGCGATGCAGGTTTATTACTATCCGGATCCAGCAGGGCTTGATATAGACTGGGTCTAGTGTTTAGGGCTTACTGCTTGATGTGGGTTAGGTTGTTGAGGGTTCAAGGCTGCTGGGCAACAGTTGGGTTTCATAGGGCGAGGGCTGCAATTAGACTCCAGCTGCCCGCCCGCAAGGGCAGACGATGCGGCCTCCAGCACTGTGGGGTAAAGCTCCACCCTGGCGGTGGAGCTGCCATACCCTGAATGCTAAGCCCTGACCCTTAAGCCCCAAACGCGGTAGTGAGGTTCATTGTGAGAAATCCAAAGAGTCCATGTAACCAAACAGTATACACTTTAGGCCCAATGTACCTATATCTCGGAGTACTTGAAGGCCAAAGTATATACTATTTGGGCACATGGACCGTCAGGGTGATGTGTATATATATATATATATAGTCGCTGTAGCTCTTATCCTCAGAGCCCTGTACTCTAGACCCCGAAAGTCTACTAGTCCCCAAACCCTTACTTGAGGCCCTAAACCTAGGCTCCGAAACTTCTAAACCCGACACCCTACACCATCCCTACACCGCAAGCTTACACCCTAAACCGATGAATCCGAAACTCGGCTCCCCTCCTATAGGGGCCTAAATAATTGCCAATACTAGTTTGGGGATTCCTTATTACAACTATAGTATAACGGGCCCCAAAACCCTATTCGAATTATTAAGGCCCCTACATAATATTACCCTTATTATGGATTCCTTAGACGAGGGTGGTTGTCAAAAATCTGGTCCCTTCTTGGGTCCCTATTATAATACGGCACCTATTATTTAGGGTACCCCAAAAGGGGCCTTAATTTTGATAACCACCCACGAGGCCATGGGCGAGCTGGGCGCAGCGGAGGAGGAGCTGAACAAAGTGCTCGCCGAGGCCCCCCAGGTGAAGTAACATCGGGGCCTTAATAATTCGAATAGGGTTCCTTTTAAAGGGGGTCTAATTATAAGGGCTACTATAAGGAATCTATAATAAGGGTACTATAGAACTAGGTTCCCAGAGAACCCAATACCTCTTAGGCTTAAATTATATAGGGCTTCATATTATATGATTTAAGCTATATATTCCTTAATTAAGGGGTATTGGGCTCTGGGTACTATAGGGGCCTTAGTAATTCGAGTAGGGTTCCTGTAAAGGGTTCCTTAAAGGGGTCTATAAGGGATCTACACTAGGGTTCATAATATATGGGCCTTAATTATTCGAATAGGGTTTTGGGAGTTGCTTAGTATAACTATAGTATAGTGTACCCCAACACCCTATTCTAATTACTAAGGCCCCTATAGTAAGATACAATCTGTTTATTCCTTCCACCGAGGCCCTAAACCCCTTCACCACAGGATCCCTTTGTCGGGGGTAAGGATTAGGGACCCTACCAATGGTTGCTGCTTGCTGAAGCTCTCACATCTACGCTCCTGTTATGGACTTCAGTTTATGTAAGCTACTGTAACAACCAAGCATAGTGTTTACTATAGGGGCTTAACTGGTTACCAATGCTGTTTTGGGGGTTCCTCATTATTGTAGTTAAGCTCTAATTCCCCCCCCCCCCCCCACCGCTATATTACGATGCCTCCTTGTCCTCTGCGGTCCGGGAGCTCTGCGTTCCGGGAGTCTNCCCCCCCCACCGCTATATTACGATGCCTCCTTGTCCTCTGCGGTCCGGGAGCTCTGCGTTCCGGGAGTCTGGAGGTTAGGTGTTTGGAGCGATGTGGTGTGTTGCCTCGGGGATGGTCACATAGCATTCGGATGGTTCGGTCCCAGAAAAGGTTCAGGGGGTTCAGGTACAGGTCTCCGAAGGTTCAGGCCTATTCCTGCTTTTGAGATCATGTGCTTTGGGGTGTTTAGGATGGCTTTGTTCAGACCATTGTCTGGTTCATGCCTCTTTCCGTTCTGGCCGCATCTGTTTGAAAGCCAGAGCAGCCGTAACGCTTAAGACCTAACTCCTGACCCGAGGCATCGACCCGCTTTGCTCAGGGTCGGATTTTGCGGATGGGTGTTCAGGGTGTAGGTATGTTTCTCTTATTGTTTATTTTTCTTATTTTTCCGTATAAAAGTTCGGAATGTTGAGTCAAGGAGTCAAGGGTTTAGAGTGTCCAGGGCATGGAGTCTAAGCCGAACCCCAAGCCCGGATCTTGAGCCCAACAGTCAATCCGTAAACGCCCGAGCCCGAACCCGTAAGAGCCCACAACTACTTGACAGTCGTCAACCAACTCCACAGCATGAACTGAAAACCCTCTGGGCCCTATAGATCCCTTGAAGGAACCCTTCAAGGAACCCTTATGGATCCCTTCAACGGAACCCTTAACGGATCCCTTGAAAGGAACCCTGAACCCCCCAGACCCCAGCCAGCGAGGTCGCTGAGTTAGATGCGGAGCTGGCCAAGGCCCAGGGCGTGATGAACCAGTTGAAGGACTGCCGTCGGCCCCCCCAATGCCAATGTGTGTGTGTATATATATATATACACATACATACATGTTATATATATATATATATATATATATAAATGTACATACATGCACATGGTTTTTGTTCGGGGTGGTTTTAAAACGGACTTATGTTGTGGTTTTATTCAGCTCTACAGTTTTTTCGCAGCAAGGTGCGTGTTTCTACGCACTCGCGTCGCCGTTGGTAGTATGTCTAAAGCCCACAATCCAAGGTTCCAACCCAAGCTGATCCCTGTTCGTTCGCCATTACTAAGGGAATCCTGTTTGGTTCCTTTTCCTCCGCTTACTCATATGCTTAAATTCGGCGGGTTCACTTGTCTGACTTCATGCTAGGAAGTGTCACAACAGCAAGCAAAACTTGGTACTTAGCATGCCAGTGCCAATTGCAGAAGCAGTCAGCAGCACTGCTAGCACTTTGGGCAGGCTGGAGAGTACATCGGAATCACGAACACAGCCTTCAATCCCGGTACACCCGTCAGTACGAACCCTAAACCCCAAACGCTAATCCCTAAACCCAAACTTAAGCCGTAAGCCCCACAACCAACCCCTGAGCCGTTCAGGAGAGCGCCGCAGCAATGCAACGACAAATGGACGCTGCGATCCTTGGCTTCCCAAAAGGCTTGGTTGTTTAGAGTTTAGGGTGCATTGGCTTTTTGGCTTACAAGGGTTTACACCCTAAAAACCTGGACCTGCACTCTTAAGGCTCTAGCTAGGAAATCATATAAATGAGCCGCAGAAGAGTAGGTATTTGGGGCTCAGGTGAAAGTTAAGGCTTTGAGTTTAGGGGCTCAGCGTTTATAGGCTTATTATGAGGCTCATATATGTGTATGTAAATGTAAATGTAAATGTATATGTATATGTATATGTATATTAGATGTAGATGTAGATGTAGATGTAGGTGTAGGTGTAGGTGTAGGTGTAGATGTAGATGTAGATGTAGATGTAAATGTAACCCTACACCCTATTCCTTAAACCTTAGAGCTTGGGGTTGTGCCCTAAACCCTAATTATGGTTTTTTTTATCCGGAACCCTATATAGGGTTTAGGGCGCAGACCTTGAGGAACAAGCTCCTTTCCGGCCTCTCTGGCGAGAATGCGCGATGGACCCGCTCGCGGGGAGTGGGGTGAGTCGGGGTGTTTTGGGTTTAGGTTTGGGATGTAGGATTTCATTAGGGGTTTCGGTTCTCACGGCTCAAGCTAGGTGGTAGACGGCACAGTTTGGAGTTATAACTCCCGAGCCCACTATACTGACGAAATCCTTAAATCCCAGATGTGCTAGGTACTGTAGGCTCTACGATGTACGTTCGCTTCTGAGATCTTCAACCAGGGTTCAGGGTTTCTTCGATTCTTTCGCCCACTCAGAGACGTAGAGCTTAGCTGAGCAGATGTGTGTGTATGAAACATTTTAAAATCAAAAGCTTCTTAAGATGCACCTTTGGTTAGTAGGGAATGGAAGAATGGTAGTAATAGTAGTTATAATTGTACCCCATTCCTCCATTCCCTACTAACCAAAGGTAAGAAGATGCACAACCCTAAACCCTAAACCCTGAACCACACCCAGATCCGGGAAGGACCGAAGACTCCAAGAACTTTGCATTGAGGCGCAAGAGGCGCCCTTCGGGGGATTGTCCATGGCTTGAGCTACCAAAAACTGGGCTTTGGAGTACCATACTTTAATACTTTTTTCTTAAAGGAACCATTATGAATTACAAGTTTATACTTTTCTCCCTGGTTACTTAAAAGCCCAGAAAAGAGCTTAGGCGTTGATCAGCGTGTCTTCGTGGCATATCATGAATGAGTTTGAGCTTGTCTGTATTCTCACAGGCACTACTCCTGTATCCAGGGCTGGATTCGTTTCAGGGTCCACGTGGTGTCCCACCTTGAGCTTCCAGGAAGTTCTAGTCCACAGCGTGTGTTAAGTAAACAAATGTCTGCAGAATGGGAGTCAAGCCGCAAGCCATGAAGGTTACCTTGGTCCGGCTTATTTGTGGTTTAGGTTTTCCAGGTCTTCGACACGGCTTCATGCGGAGTGGGGTGCACCGGCCGGGGTCGGCTTGTTAAGAGTCAGGAAATAGAGGACAGCTTTTGGGTATGTGATGCTTGGCTGTTTAGGGTGACTGTTGTCACCCTCTCGCATCTTAACCAGCTTCCCAGGCTAATTGGTGATGTCGGCTGTGTCTGCGCCTTCGTTGCTCTTCGGCTGCAGCGTAGCGTGCCTCTACGGGTCCAATTAGTCGTTGACAAGGCCCGAAGTCCTATGATGAGGAGTACTTGGTTTTAGGGTTGTAGTTGAGCCATGCCTCTATAAATCCATTTCATTCCATTTCCCTACCCGGTGTAAGTTCCAAAGCATGGACATGTCCCTAGTTCCTCAAAACTAATTCGCTGTCGGCGTCCTTCAAATCAAGCTCTATCCACGAGCTTTTGGGGTTCTTATTTACTACGACAACGGCCGCATTCGCAACGAACGTACACCACCACTGCTGCAAGCCCCACACCTCGTACTTGATAGTTGGACACGAATATAATGCGTTCATAACCTCGTACTTGCTCGTAGCTACTGCGCTGTCCCTCCATCGAGGTTTACTGCGGGCCTTTTAACTCTGAGTTCCGCGACAAGCTGTACAGCCAGTTCCAGGAGAGCAGGGGACGCTTTAAGCAAGCCTGGGATTTTGAGCTGCCCCTATAACCCCCGAGAGCAAGATAAAAGAATGGCCCAACACCACTCTACCAGGCTCCTATTCTACATACCTTTAGGGTCCAGCTAGGCTTTATAGTGTCCAAGGAATAGAGCTTGATCCTTGCAGCATTTGGGAGTTTCTTGTTTGCGGCTTCGCACTCTCTGCTCCTGGCCCACATTTGACAAGCCTTCCGGTTTCATGGCTCACGGTTTAGGAGTTTAGGATCCTAAACCCTGTAAGGCTGCAATGAGGAGCGCAAGGATCTTAGTAGATTTTGTCATCATATCTCTTTCACCTGTTGCTCTGTTGTTGGGCCCTCAGAACGCCAGTCTCGAGCAGATACATAGCAGCTAGTGTGACCCGCCGCGCATCGGTTCCACTCGGGCAGAGGCTTAGGGGTGACTTCACTTATAGGATTGAGGTTCAGGGTGTATGGTCTACTTAAAGGATCATGGGACTTAGTAACTAGGGTTATAACTAGGGTAACTCTACTTATAACTACTTATAACCCCAATTAAGGTACTTATAACCTTACTTACTAAGTCCCATGATCCTCCAAGTAGTCTAGGGTTCTGGTTTTGTTGGCTCGCATGTGGAAATATGACACCCCCCCCCATCAGAAGCACCTCCGGACTCAGCCCGGGCTTTGGACAGCAAGCTATAGCTACAGGGCCTAGGGCATCGAGTTTGCATGGACCCTAGATCCAACTTAGCCCAAACCTACGACTCTACTGAGCTTTGGAGTACCATACTTTAATGCTTTTTTCCTTAAGAGGAACCATTATGAAATAAAAGTTTTCACTTTTTCTCCCTGGTTACTTAAAAGCCCAGTCTAAGCCTCGAAATACCTTATACCCAACCCTAAACCGTGGAACATGGGGTTGTTTTTTAAAGGGCTTTTCGGAGGTCCTGGCTACCTTCTCTAGGGAGCTTAATGATTAGAATAGGGTTTTGGGGTGGATTCTACTATACTTATAAAAAGGCCCCCTCAAAGGGAAGTATTGGTCGTTGTTTGGCACCGGTAGTCATGGCTTCTGGCAGGCGGACACGCAGAAACGGCAAGTCCCCGCACACGAGAAGGTGCCAAAATTTAGCAGTTTAGCCTTGGGTTTAGGGTGTAGGGTTATGGTTAGGTTTTTGGTTTAGGGTTAAGTAAGGATTCAAGGGTTTGGGGTTTAGCATTGCGAGCAGGGAATTGAGTGGTTGGGGCATAGGAGCTCTGGTGGCAAGGCTTCCGACGATGTTTTGGTTCTTCTTCGAACCCTAAACCCTAAACTTAGGCCCTAAACCCTAAACATCCGGCCGGTGCGGAGGAGGATGCGGCCTTGAGGGTGTCGTGTAGGGTTAGCAGGCTATCAACATGTTGCAGCGATTTGGTCCCTAAAAGTTTAGGGTTTAGGGTTCCCTGACTATGAACACATCGCTTCAATCGCACACCCTAAGCCCTAAGCCGCTACATCGAGGTGGAAGTCGTCTCGTTTCTTGTGGACCAGGGAACCATCGGCGAGTGGGCCCTCGAAGGTTTGCCGAGTCGCTCGGCTGATCGTGTGGGGTTTGGAGCATTCAGCCGCTCAGCAGTTCAGAGGATTTTCTCTTCAGGGTTTCAAGCTTCTTGGTTAGGGCGTCGGTGGTACATTTTGATACTTAGACACACAGCACCACGTAGTGGAAAAGTGGACACGGACACACACACACAGACGCTCCACAACCAACCAACCAACCAACCAACCAACCACTCAATGCATGTATCATGTCCGGCCGACTTTCTGGTAAATCTAGGGAGGGAAAGTACAGCCACAGGTGTGGTTTCCCTCTGGTGCGTCGGGTTCAACTTCCGGGACCTCGGATTGCATCGGATGTGCGCATTCGATGACTCACAGGTCTCGGAACTCAACATCTCAAGATGGGATGTCTAGCGCTTTTAAGTTTAAGGCTCGAGACCTCTATCACCCTGACTCGCTTGGATATTCGAATCCTTGGAGCTCAAGGTGATGAGCTCTCCATCCAGAATGCAATTATGGTCACGCGCTCCTCGCGGTATGCCCTCATGGTCGACCCACAAGGCTTGGATACGAGCGAAGTGGCCTAATGATGTGATGCTGGATCTTCGGCGTTGGTTCCGGGTGTGGCATTGGGCTCTGCTGTGGCAGTCCAGTCGATGCTGATGGTCACTGATGGTGATTACACCACTTCGCGGCAGTGGCGACGATGTTGATTTTGCAAGAACGCATCAATGTTTTAACGGCGATGCTGATGTTTCTACTTCAGCTGTGGCTGGTGCTGGTGCTGGTGGCGGCGGCGTTTGTGTTTGTGTGTGTTGGTGGTGGTGGTGGTGGTGCTGGTGCTGGTGCTGGTGCTGGTGCTGGTGCTGGTGC
>BGNK01000005.1:149195-281506 GCA_003297005.1 Symbiodinium sp. clade A Y106 | reverse complement strand
GCTGGTGCTGGTGCTGATGCTGGTGCTGGTGCTGGTGCTGGTGCTGGTGCTGGTGCTGGTGCTGGTGCTGGTTGTGGTGGTGGTTCTTCTGTCGTCGTTGTCATCGTCATCGTCGATGATGTTTTTGAAACATTCATGGGTTTCAGTATGAACGACTTAGTGTGACTTCGCACTTGCGGCAGCACTAGGACGATGATGAGGAAGTAAAAGGAACGGCTAAACGCATGTGGTTGGGCCTAGGTCCCTAGACAAGATATCTTTCCTGTGTCCGTCCATGCTTCGCCCATGCCTTCTGTCTTCTCGATACCGGCTGCGATCCTAATCTCAACAGCATGATATGGGTTTATGATCATCAGCACAGCTTGTCATCCTGATTATTCTCGACTCGTTTCGGATCATCGGTAGGTTGGACAAACATGATGGTCGCCGAAGGCTTCAGGAATGCGGGGTATGATGCTTCGCCTTTAGGAAATGCTGTTGAGAGTCTAGCGCTTAGGAGGTGTGGACGGGTGAGGTAAAGTCCATCCAACTATCAGTGGGCACCCTGACAAAGCGTACTGACCACCCTGACATGCACCTGGAATCAGGACAGGCAAATCGCTGGATCAAGTCAAGGGAGAAGGCGCGCATCAGCGAGAACCCCACCATGTGTGCCTTGGATCACCAAGTGGCTCTGATGTTGGGACAGCCCTCAAATGCAACCCTCAATAAAAAAATCCTAGATATCCCCAGAACCCCCCTCAACCCTAAACCCCAAACCCTGAAAGCCCTAAACCCTAAACCCTCAAAGCCCTAAAAGCCCGAACGAGACAGCCTTCATTAACCCTGGTCCCAACCCGGAAGTTTCAGCTGGCGGTAGACGCAAGAAACGGTTTAGGGTTTAGGGTTTCTGAACATTCGGCCCTGAAACTACAAGCCCCACCGCAGCCAGTCCCCTAAACATGATCTGGATGATTCTTCTGGTTCTTGCCGTGGCAAAGCAGTGCCCGCTTTGAGCAAGGACCGTCAATGCCCGAAAGAGCCCCCTGCGTTCGGGGATACGAAAGAAGGGCTTCTCAGTAGCTGAGTGGATACACTTTATATTTTTTTGGATAATACTATACCCACTATAAAGCTAGAAGTGTACACTTAAGACTACCCACTATAAAGCTAGAAGTGCGCACTTTTTGGGGCTTATGAACTCAGTAACTAAGGCTTGATCCCATAAGCTCTCAGCTCAGGCATTACGACGCTGGCGGCCAAGAACTTGAAGGACCAGATCGAGTTCACCATGGGTTGCTTGCCCTGATTCTATATAAACCCAACCACGAGGGGCTCGAGCTGATGGAAAAGAGTCATCTCAAGCGAGACAGTCCAAGCACATTACAGTGCATTTCAGGTGAAGGGCTGTGCCTTATCATCGAGAATGTGGAGAACGAGGCACGGAATTGAAACGGGATGAGGGCGATAAACACAAGATCCCTAAACCCTAAACCGTTACAAGGAGCCGTAGGAGAACTTCACACACACACACACCTCTTTCAAGCAGGACATTGATTATAAGGGAAGGAAGCGGGTATCCACTGCAGACGATGCGCCGTCGAACACTTGCTCTCAACAAAACCTCCGAACAACGATGCTTAGAACAAAGTAGACTAAGGAATAGAAGGAAGAGCACAGTACACATCGACAATGGCCAATAGTTTCTAGCGTATTGTGCCAGTATGTAACCCTCTATGTGCACATACATGCTGTATATGTATGCAAGATGCATGGCTTCTGTGCTGACGGCATCCTCTGCAACCCTCGAAAGATCTCACACAAGCCTTGAGCCCTGCAAGCCCGCAACCCTAAACCCTACAACATGAAGATTCCAGGTCGATCCGATGTTGGACCCGGTCTTGGACAAGCAGATCATTAAGAAGGGTCTCGTGCTTGAAGACGGACTGTGGGTTCAGAGTTTTCAGAGTTTAGCTTCCGGGGCTTGCCTACCCAAGTCCTGTCCAATCCTCACTTGTTACTTGCTTGTGAACCCACAGCGAAGATTGGTGCTGAAGGCAATTAGTTTCGGCAGTTCCAATGTCAAGGTAATACCCATACGCCCTATGTAAACCCTGAACCCTAAAATTATGGCCATCTAGGGCAGTTTGAAGGTCAAGGTAGTACTGGTATGAGAGCTGGGTGTCTTTTCGATTCAAGGTCTTGGCGTTCAGCCCTATCTCGCCCAAACCTTAAACCCTAGATGCTTAATAGCATTCCCCCCAAGCAAAGTGTAGGGCGGAGGGTTTAGACACATCTAAACCCTAAGTCTTAATCCCTGAACTCCATAAATAGGCCCCAAGCTTCACATGTTCAATCCTTTAACTCTGCAGTACATAGAAGCCTGCACGAATGTCAATGTTGTTGCTTAGGCTTATTACAGTGTACCAATATCAATATTATTGCTTAGGCTTATTACAGTATGTACAAGCATACTATGTTGCATTATCGCCTAGGCCCCTATAGTACTCCCAACAGCCATGAGGCAAGAATCTCTACATCAATGTCAGTGACCAGAACATGGATTACAAGGCCGGCTCCAGACCAAAACCTGAAGCCCCCCTAGAGCCCTAAAGCCCCTAAAGCACCCTCAGTTCCTAAGCCCGGAGAGCTAGGTGCTAGACCACGCATACGCCCTTGTGAAACTCTTGTACATGCAGAGGCCTAATACAGCAGCCAGAGCAGAGGATGCCATCTTCATTTAGGGTTTACCTTAACCCTGAAGAACCTACATTTTTAGGGCGCCTTATTATGATTTCCTTATATAAGTCCTTAAAAAGGTACGTTCTTCAGGGTTAAGGTAGGGTTTAGGGTTGGACTCTCATGTCCCAGCGCAAAGAAATCCCGGAATATGCGGGGGGCGGGCGGGGGGGGGGGGTACCTTCTGGGTGCAATAGGAGTATATACGATTACTTTCGCTTAGGCTTGCTGTAGTACCAACCCCAAAGCTTAACATCCTAAGCCGTAAACCGTGTAGGTCCAGCGTCGGCAATCGAGCAGCTGTTGGGAGTCTGTTAGCCTCAAGCATTGCTGCTTACTGCTGCGACTGCTTTCAATTTTGAGAAATCGGGTCAGAGCAGTATTGTTCAAATCCTAAAACCTCAACCGTGAAGTAAACTCTAAACCCTAATCCGCGGAAAACAGGCCCTTTGAAAAAATGAGTTTAATATAGGGACCAAAATAGTTACCAACACTATTGTGGGGTTCCTTATTATACTTACAGTACAACGGGCCTTAAAACCCCCTTCTAGTTATTAAGGCCCTAATATTAAGCCTTTGCCAGATCCAGGGCCCATGCCGAGGGAGCAAAGATGGCAAACCCCAAGCGACGCGACCCAAGCTGAAGCCCTTCACTCCGTTCCCTCAGCCTGCGCCCCTAAGGGTTTAGGGTGGATTATAAGGTTTAGGGGCCGTGTAGGCAACCTTTTCCTGGACCCCAAAAGTATGTAGAATAATTGCCGTTCACAGGTGTTGGGCCATTATTCTAGCTGCTTTGGCGGGTTTGGGTAATCTTGTCTGTTATATACCCTCCTACCTGAATGAACAGTTGGCCCTGAGAAAGGCTGCTGCGACACCCTTTGCTGCTGTCATAAGTTGATGGTCACATAAGTTCGCACCGTCATTAGCAGTTAAGCTGTTTTGGGCTGTGGTACTCAGGCCCCGGCACACATCGGATCCTCAACAATGTTTTTCAACAAAGCACCTTTCTGCAAGGGACTCGAGATTAGGGTGACTAGATTTCCTGTTTTTGCGGGAGGGCGATTCTTAATCAAGGGTGTCTACACTGATTTTATCGGAATCCAGCGCGTCGAAATCCCAGTGTTATTCTGATTACTGAGGCCGCTAAAGACCTTGATAGCAACCCTACCCTCCGCAATATAGTAGGAAAGGTAAGCCCCTCATTTTAGAACCCTTGTAGACCCCCGTTTAAAGCAACCTTGTTTGATTAGGGTTTCCGGTTTACCAATAGGCCCCGTAGTAGCTCCTTTTTGGGATCACTCTAAAGAATTCTATCTATGAACCCCGAAAAGGAACCACTATGGGGCCTATGGGTTGTCATACAGGAAAGCTTCACGCTCTACTTCACCTCGCGACTGCCGAATCCGCACTTCTCACCGGAGCTCTCTGCGAAAGCCACGGCCGAATCCCGAGACGCGGGCTTTTTGGGTTTGGGGGCTTAGGGTTGAGGGTTTTGGGGTTTAGGGTTTTAGGATTTTAGGGTGTCGGGGTTTACGGGTTTTGGGGCCTTTTCGGGCTTTGGGGTTAGGTTTTGGGAGTTCATGGAATGCGGTGATGAAGCCTTTACGGCCCTCCAAGTTTTGGCTGTCGGGGCTTGCTGGATAGTTGGGGAGCCTGCGTGCCATCATATGGGGGTTTCCGAAAATTAAGGGTACCTTGTTTTGGGGTCCTTATAATAGGGATCCTATATACTATTTAAGGTACTATATTAGGGTCCCCTATTTTCGGAAACTCCCATATCAGCATCTAGGCTTGCTGAAGTTGAAGAATTCACTCCTAACCAGCTCCCTAAACCGAAACTCCTAAACCCCAAACCCCTAAACCCTAAGCAGTTTTTAATCCCTAAACCCGAAACCACAAGCTCAGGTCATTGACTTCACCGTGACACTGAAGGGTCTGGAGCAGCAGCTGCTGGGCAAGTTGATCGGCATGGCTCCTCGGCCTATCCGTCTGTGTAGGTATTAGGGGTTTATAGGGTTTAGGGGCTCAGAGGTGTAAAGGCTTATGATTTAGGGCTCAGGGTCTCTGCCTGTGTGTGTTTGTGTGTGTGTGTGCTTTGGGTGATGTTGGTGGGGATTGGTGGATCTGAGGGTTCAGGGTACGACATGGGGTTCAGGGAGCTTGCATGACGGCCTAATCCGCAGAGGTTAGGACGGTTTAACCTGCCGGCACAACGGAAGCTTAAAACCCCCGTGTCGGTTGCACAACATCCCCGGAGTGCAGTCTCTACATCTTGTGGAATGGACTTGGTAGGTCGATCTAGCTGTGTTCTGATAGCTCCTGACTGTGGCTTGTAAGGTGTATCTGTTTGATTTTGCTCAGGTCTTGGGGGCTTCTGCGACCCAAGCTGGCGAGTTGCTAGCATTGGCCCAGTCAAAGCTTGAGCAGGCTATCCAGTTCTATGAGTAGGATACGTGGTATTGCAACGCGGACGACACTTGCAAAACCTTTCTTGACCTTATCTATGAAAGCATTGCTTTCCATTCGCTTGAAACAGATTCATCACAAAATCCCTAACAAACCTTTGAAATCCCTTCAAAGGAACCCTTCTAGAGAAACCCTATTCCTACTTTTAATTCCCCCTGTATCAGGAGATGAAAAGCTTGGAAGACACCTTGGCAGCTCTCGAAGAGGATGCCCCTTGCGCCGATGTTGACCTTGTGTTTAGGTTCCCAGACCCCCGGGAGGATCTGGAAAGTAGATCCCCTAATTTGGGGCCCTATACTACTAAGGGTACTTTGTAGGAACCCCCATTAAGGGATCTACTTTTTGGATCCTCCCGGGGGTCTGGGTTTGGGGGCTAGGGTTTAGGGTCGAGGGTTTGCTGTCTAGGGTTTCAGAGTTTACGCCTGTCTTGCTAAGGGCTGACGTGTTCAGGGCTTGAGATCAGGCAGGCTGCGACGTTCTTCCTAAAACTTCGGACGGATAAGACAAGGTTTCGGGCTTAGGGTTCAGGCGGGGCATGACGGGTAAATACTGGGTTTCGAAGGTTCAGGACGTTGAAGCCACAAGAGTCCTAAAGCCCTATAATACCAAAAACCCTTGTCATCTGGGTTTAAAGCTTCTTCGTCGCTTCAGACATGGATTAAGCTGAGGGTTCAATGAGGGTTTGTTGTATGCTTTTGGCTTGTAAATCCTTGTTGAGGTACTGGAGGATTTTGTCGAAGATAGGAACAGTACCCCTAAAGTGAAAACTCGAAGCCCTAAACCCTACAGGGAGCGTTTGGAAGCTGAGTCTCGTGACTAACCTCCGCTGTGAGACGAAGAGAAGACTAGCTTTCAGTGCGAGCCCGAAAGACTCCAAACCCATGCCATCGTATTACCCTAAGGGTCCATGTACCCAAATAGTATATACTTTGGCCTTAAAGTACTCCCTATATAGGTACATTGGGCCCAAAGTATATACTATTTGGGTACATGGACCCTTAGGGTTATGCACAATCATGTACAATGTATAATAAAATGAAAATGTCTTTACACATAACAGTTGTGTGTGTGTGTGAATATTTTATATATGTATACATGCTTATGGGATATAAAGCAAAGGTTACAGATTATACAATATAGCATACACAAATATATAATCTGTAACATGTAGTTCATACTTGCTATCTACATACATACATACATAATCCTGAGCTGTTTCGTTTCGTCCCTCAGTCCAAATTTAAAAGCTTGGCTTGACCTAGAGATGAACTCAAGTTTCGATGGACGGCCGGCAGTGGCTCCGAGAGCTTAAAATAACAGCTGCATGTTGCATGGTACCAGGAGCAATTGCACCAAGCGACTGATGGTTATATGACCCAGAAGCCGGGGACTGTTGAATGGCACTGGAATGCGGGAGTGCGAGTCATAGGACAGTAGCACTTTAGAGCAGGTAGGGGGATGCTAGAAAACAGTGCTCGAACAGAGTAGGGAAAAGGAGCCACAGAAATATCGTAGACTATTAGTTTGCCGAAGTTGCACACCCAAGGTCACAAACAACACAAAGTCCCTGCAGCTGTTGGACAAGCAGCGCCAGCCTCAGCTTTGGAGTTCGGAGTTCGGAGCCCTTAACATATGAAGAATCAGTACCGCTATGTAGCTATACTATGGCATACCCCAAAGCCCTATTCTAACGATGAAGACCCCTGTTCTGAACCGTGAACCTGAACGCCTAAGCTCCTCGAAGCTCGAGTCCAAAGACCTCCAGCGGCCGAAGCGAAAGGGGCAAAATACTGTCTAGGTGCCCCAGTAGTACCCTTTTACCCTTTTTCTTTTGGGTTCCCTTATTAAAACCGAATAGTAGGAAAAAAGGGTACCCTTATTATTAAGGGGCTACTGGGGAACCTAGCTGTTGATGATATAAATCCTGCACTACCTTGAGGACCCTAGACTATGGGAAGTATGCTATATTCCTCATTACCCTGGGCATCAAAATAGCCCAAAAGCCTTATATAGTATGGTCTTTGGGCCCAAAAGCCTTAATGTATGAGTCCTTAGATTCCTAGGGATTTTAGGTAATGCAGGATTTCTATCCTCAACCTGTAGCGGCGCAGGGCTTTTTAGCAAATCCGGTTGAGCTGACCTCAGTCTTAGCCCCAAGGCTTAATACTTATTGGCTGTAAACTCAACTTTTCAACTTTTGGGGTTCTTATCAGGTAGTCGGGCCAGTGAGAATATGAGAGCAAAAATAATTACCAACATACTATTTGGGGGTTCCTTATGATAAGTATAGTATAATCGGCCCCAACACCCTTATGAGAGCAAAAATAATTACCAATATACTATTTGGGGGGCTCCTTATTATAATATAAGTATAGTATAATGCGCCCCAACACCCTATTGTAATTGTTAAGGCCCCTACAGTAGGGCTTTTCGAGCTTGTATGAGGTTCAGGCTTTAGGATGTAGGGTGTAGTAGTAGGGTCCGATGTCGGCCGGCGAGGGTATATTTGTGAGGGGTTTGGGACCAGGACATTGATACTTCACAGTGACGATACAGCCTGAGTTGTACGGTCTGTGCCCGAGGGTCCAAGTACCTAGGAATCATATACTCTCCGAAATCCTAGCCTACATAACTACTATCCTAAAATCGAGTAGCTCATTAGTGTGTCCTTTGGACCCTTTCGGTATGTAGCTTTGAAATTTCGAGTCCACGGCTCGGGATCAGGGCAACAGCTGTACCCGAAGGCTTGAAGGTTCAAGCCCAGAACCTTACAACCTCGAACGCCTTGTGCTTGTGTCTTGCAGGCCACCCAAACCGAACTGCACATCCTGAGCTGTTGCTCTCCTCCTTGCTCCCAGCTTTGCGTTGTTGTAAGCGCATGTTTCAATTGCAGGGTTTTCATAGCAATTCACATCACGCCTAGGACCACTTTTGTTGAGGGAATCCTACAAAGGAGCCTTACTCGAAAAACCCTAAAACCTAAACCCTAAAACTTAAACCCTAAACCCTAAAACTTGAACCCTAAACCCTAAAACTTAAATCCTAAAGCCTACAACCTAAACCCTAACACTTAAATCCTCAACCCTAAAACCTATTTATAAACCCTAAAACTTAAATCCTCAGCCCTAAAACCTAAACCCTAAAACTTAAATCCTCAAGCCTAAAAACCTAAACCCTAACGCTCGTGACCCGAGGCTCTTGGATCGACTCTCCAACTCTCAGGGCAACCTCTTGGAGGACACGGAGCTCATCGAGGCGAAAAGAGACGAAGCTCTGGGTTTAGGGTTTAGGGTTTAGGGTTTGGGGTTTAGGGTTTAGGGTTCAGGGTTTAGGTTTGGGGCTTCTTGGTTCAGGGGCTCAGGGGTTTAGGGGTTCAGGGTTTAAGGGTTCAGAGCCTTTCGGCTTCAGGATTGGGGAGCCAAAGCTCCTTTGGTATGGGGGGTCACAGGATACCTAAAAGGAGTTTGTGTTTTGTTTTTAATGGGGTCGTATAGTGCTTTCATCCGGTTCAATAATGTTTCAGGTACGGTCTTTGAAAGGGTTTGATCAGGTTTCATATGGGGGTATGAGAAGTTGGAACCGTATTTCTGGTTGTTCGCGCTTCTATACAGCGCGCGCACAGATTGATGATAGTATCGTCGTAGATGTTCGAAAGTCCTGAATATACTAGCGTAGTAAGAACCCTAGCCTGTAGGTTGCTGAACGTGGAACTTTTTCTGTTCCAAGCTGTATCAGGGTCCGATTAATACTGACTATAAACAGTAGGTTCAGAAGCAGAAGTGTCCTGATAGGACGTACTTAGTGCTGGTACATTTCCAGCCCAAAACTGTTTTACCCCTCGGGTCAGAGTTCGGATTTGGGTGGTTGTCAAAATTAGGGTCCCTTTTTGGGTACCCTAAATAATAGGTGCATTATTATAATAGGGACCCAAAAAGGGACCCTAATTTTGACAACCACCCATTTACATTTAAGTTTTAGAGCTAACAGAAGCTTTCAACATCCTTCAACCCTAAAGTGTACCGGAAACCCTAAAACTTAAACCCCAAACCCTAAACCCTTGACCCATAAGTGAAGGTGAAGTGAGTAAAGTTGCCCTTTTGCTGAGTGCACGCCCGAAAAGGGTGGGCTTGCGAGACATCAAAGGTCCGATGCACTTTTAAAAAAAACCCTAAACCCTAAACCCTACCCAGCCACATCGGAGGTGCTGGCCAACACCAAGGCGAAGGCTAAGGAGGTTGAAGGGAAGTTAAAGGAGGCCGACGAGAGGCGGGGAATCCGTAACCTACCTTTGGTTAGTAGGGAATGGAAGAATGGTGGTAATATAGCAGAAGCCAGAAAGTTGGAACATCATTGGCCTCATGCCCTTACGGTAGAGTATAGGGAATCCCAGCATGAATCCTCCTAAAACTATGTTCCAACTTTCTGGGGTTCACTGTAGTAGTTATAATTGTACCCCATTCCTCCATTCCCTACTTAAAGGATCATGGGACTGAGTAACTAGGGTTATAATTATGGTAACTCTACTTATAACTACTTATAACCCCAATTAAGGTACTTATAACCTTACTTACTAAGTCCCATGATCCTCCAAGTACTAACCAAAGGTAAGGGAAGGCTTGGGGCCTCTCTGCTTTGTGGGAGGTTAGAGCGGCTAGGGTTTGGGGCTTAGGTCCCCTTTAATCTAAAGGGATCGATTAGGGTTTCCTTTAAAGGGATCTATAAGAAGGGTTCCCTTTAATCTAAAGGAATCTATTAGGGTTTCCTTTAAAGGGATCTATAAGGGGGGTATCCGCTGTCCACAGGTTGCAGTGCATGGGCATGCATGGGCTTGTCTTAACTAATGTTGATGTTGAGGATACTGATGATGTGACAGTGGGGACAATGACGATGATGCTGATGAGGATGAAGATGAGAATGATGATGAGCAGGATGAGAATGGGGATGAGGAGGATTTTGAAGGGGAATGGGGATGGGCACGTGGATGAGCATGAGGATGAGGATGATGATGGTGATGATGATGAGGATAAGAACGAGGGTGATGATGATGATGATGACGGTAACGATGACGATGACGGTGATTTTGACGAGGGTCATGAGCAGTGAGCATTAGGAAGCAGACGGAACTGCTGATGACAATTAAGAGGAGGAGGAAGCATAGTATAGGGGCTTAAATAATTACCAATACTGTTTTAAGGGGGTTCTTGATTATGATTATAGTCTAATTGGCCCCAAAACCCTATTCGAAGTATTAAGGCCCCTACATTATAGTACCCTTATTATAGATTCCTTATAGTAACCCTTATAGAGCCCCTTTAAAGGAACCCTATTCTAATTATTAAGGCCCCTATATTAGGAGGACCAGGACAAGGCGACTAAGAGCCCAACGCCTTGGGCAGAATCCCCAGAGCTGTCCAAAGCCTACTTGGAGGCTCATGGGTAGTGGTAAGTGGGGTTATAAGTCCCGTAATACGGGTTTAGGGTTTAGGGTTATAGGTCCTAATATAGGTTATAACGATAGTTATCCTACTTATGACCCTACTTGTAACTACCCATGAACCTCCAAGTAGTTTGGATTTGACACTCGACGACCCGTTCTCTCGCCCAGAGACTCCCAGAAGGAGAGATTCTGCAGATTGACGGTTTGCCTGTTGATGTACCCAGTTTTTTCTTTTCATGTTTTGGTGTTAAATGCTTGCTGAAATGCTTGCACCATCCCACAAATCCCCTTTGACAGGAAGATTGAAATCAACGAGAAGCGCGAGCAGTTCCGTCCTGTGGCTACACGAGGCGTCCACGCAGTTTCGTGCAGAGTAGTCTTGAGACTCAGGCCGTTCTATCTTGTTTGAAGTTCCTCAGCTGAGTGGAATCCGAAAGAGACGGCAGCCTACAGTCTGTCTCAGGGTTTCCTTCAGCAGGCTTTCGCAAGATATGATCTGGATGCGTGGTGTGCAACCCGCAACATTCCTGCAGAACCTTATAAAACTCTCACATGAGTGGAGCTGCCTTCACCCCGAAACTGAAAGCCGATTCTAAAAAGCCTAAACTCCTTGACCCTAGAACCGTCAAGCGTGCTGGGCTTAAATGGCAAAGCCTGCAGGCAGTATCATGTACTTCAACATGACGGCTCGGCTCTCAATCAGCTTTGAGCTTTAAGAAAGCACTAACACCAGTCCCTTATAGTCAGTATGAGCATACACTGTATAACATACTCACACCCCAGAGTCAGGAAAGTTTTATTTCCTATTATGAGATACTATAATATACCCAACCAACGCCTGTTCTAATTGTTGGGGCCCCTAAACCCTAAACCCTAAACTAGGGAACCCTAAACTAGACACCAGGATGTCAAACCTGACATCAGAAAGGCTGCCGTGTTTCAGCCCGGCGAACCTGTGAGCCGGGCATCCACAAGCTAGATAGGTATAGAGTAGAAGCCTAAAAGTTGGAAACCCAATAGCCTCAATCCTTAAGAGTCATGTATAGGGAATCCCAGCACTATTTGGCCTTAATCCGGTTTCCAACTTTATGGGGTTTACTGTAGATGCAGATGTAGATGCAGATATAGGTAAAGTGATAGATAAAGGTATAGATGCAGATGTAGGTGCAGAGATTGCGATTGAGTTTCAATTTGAGATCGAGATGGAGAGGCAGAGGGGAGACAAAGGGAGAGGCAGAGGGACAGTGAGAAGGAAAGGGAGAGGGAAAGGAGGAGGGAAGGCAAGCCAACCTACTGTTGATGGACAAAATCCTGCATTACTTTAAGTACCCTAAACTATGGGAATTATGGTATATTCCTTATTATGGGTAGTGCAGGATTTTGTCCATCAACCGTAGTTCAAACCCTTCAACCTGGACAGGTTGCTTCAAGCACCTATTCCCATAGAGCAAAATTAGGTACTAAAGGTATACCACATGCATGCATGATCCGTATAAATATATACACACAGAAGAGACGGAGAAGCCTTCAGCATTACAGCTGGGGTCTCGATACTTCGAAATTCAGTTTGAAAATCTGCTGAGAACCTCTCAAGTCCCATGCTTTCAGGTTTGGGGTTTAGGGCAGCAAGCTCTGAGGACATGACCAATGTGGTGAACCCCATCACCAGCCAATGTTCCGGATGGATGTACAACTGCTCTTTGCTGCTCCTTGCTTGGAGGTTCATGGGTAGTTATAAGTGTGGTTATAAGTCCCCTAATATAAGTTATAACCATAGTTACCCTACTTATAACCCTACTTCTAACTACCCATGAACCTCCAAGTAGGCCCTAAACCCTATACCCTTATGGAATCCCTATAGATCCCTTTAAAGGGACCCTTAAAGGAACCATGAACCTCCAAGTGCGGGGCAGTTGTTTTTCTGGGGGGGGGCTCGGGGCTCCGGGGTTCGGAAGCGAGCTGGGGGTTTAGGGTTTAGGGTTCAGGGGCTTAGGGTTTGGGGTTTTAGTGTTTAGGGTTCAGTAGCGGAGTGGATACATGTTACCCTTTTCCCAGACACCCGGGAGGATCCAAAGAGTAGATCCCCTAATGGGGGTTCCTACAAAGTATCCTTAGTAGCATAGGGCCCCAAATTAGGGGATCTACTTTCTAGATCCTCCCGGGGGTCTGGGTTTTGGATAGTACTACCTACTATAAAGCTAGAAGTCTACACTTCTTGGGGCTTATGAGCTCAGCAGCTAAATTTAGTTGCGTTTTGGGGCTGTTCTGAGTTAGATGGTTGAGCGTAGGGCTCATATCGGGAGGAGTCTTACTCGGAGGAGCCTTGGGGCTGATTTGTCAGTAAGTTTACTTGGAGGATCATGGGACTTAGTAAGTAAGGTTATAAGTACCTTAATTGGGGTTAGAAGTAGCTATAAGTAGAGTTACCCTAATTATAACCCTAGTTACTAAGCCTTTAAGTACTTGGTCTCTAGGATTTGGGTCTTGGTGGTTGAGGGTTTTGGGGGGAAATTCCAAGGCAAGAGGGCAGCACCAAAGACACTTGAGCTCGGAAGGGGCTTTCCCAACGTAAACTCTTGCTAAAATCACGATGCCATGACGATCACGATGATAATGCCATGGCTGATGTCTGTGCGATGCGGTATGACTGGTAGCACGAGCAGTGGTTTGTAGCTATGGCACTTTTCGATGCTGAACCCCAAAGCCTAGACCTTGACCGCTTTGGCACTTTTCAATGCGCCTTCCGTGACTGCCAATATGAATGCTTCGAGCCCTGCTGTTGAAATCCTGGAAGCTCGAAAGCCTGCTACCCCAAGCCGTACCCCCGCCTCCCTTCAACTTGTTTGTGTTTGTGTGTCTATGTATGTATTGTATGTGTATATGTTCTATATGTATGTGTATATACATATATATTTATTTATAGAGGGGTGTATGCTTATAGCAGTATGCATAACGTGGCACAGGGCCGTTTAATCCCTCAGCAAACCGTAAGGTTCAGGTTCTGAAAATCCGATCGAGCCTCACTGCAAACCCTATCAGATCACCCTCAACCCTGTACACCCTAAACCCGACACCCCTAAACCCCTGCACACCCTAAACCCTGAACCCCTGAACCCTAAGCCCTAAAAGCCCTCAACCCCTAAACCCTTAAACCCTAAACCCTAAAAGCCCTCAACCCCCTAAACCCGTAAACCCTAAACCCTAAAAGCCCTCAACCCCTATACCAAGGCAATTCTTGGAGCAGTTCGAGATTTCGGCCACTCGGCCCCTGCGGACCTTCGATGGGCTTGCGCTGTACGGCTTTGATTTGCAGGGGTCTGGGGGGTTCCTTTACAGGGATCCATAAGGGCTCCTTAAAGGGATCTATAAAGGTTTGCAAAAAAATGGTTTAGGATTCAGGGTTTAGGGTTTAGGTTTAGGATTCAGGCTTTAGGGTTTAGGGTTTAGGATTCAGGGTTCAGGGTTTAGGGTTTAGGGTCTGAGCTTTTTCAGGAGTTAGGATAAGTCCATTCCCCGGGGCTCCTTTTTGGGCTTGACAGTCCCCAGGGGCCTTAAATCTTCAGAGAATCGTAGTTTTGATCCTTAGTGAAAGGCCCTCAATGTTCATGAAAGTCTAGTAGGGATCTTGAAAGAACGACCCTTGGTAAGGGGATCTGGGGACGCTACGTCTATATCACGTTTCTCGAGGCTGGGTGCTTCAATCATGCTTCCTTGGCTTTTCTGTATAGTACCGTTGAGTTGAACTCCAGTATTCGTCAAGTTTACTTCTATGTTTCCAAAAGACCAAGGACATGATTTCCATATTGCTCCCAAGAAGAAGTTAACAGCTCAATGGGAGACCGATTGCTTTGGATTTTATGTTTCGGAACCTGGCACCCGGAACAAGAGAAATCAATCTTTCGCCGCGACCTCCTCCGGTCCCCGAGGTCCGAAACAGTGAGAAGTGCCAACCAACCTCGAAGCGAGTGGACAAGATCATCCACTTCCTCACGTATCAGGTGGCCTTGGGTGGGTAGTTATTGCGTGCATGTGGACTTCAGCAGTGGCGAGGTTGGGGCTTGGGGATCATGCCCGGTTTTACATGTGAGCTGTGTGCAAGCAGTTCGAGTTCAGGTAGGTAGGGTTGCATTCGAACAGCCAGGCCCTATGTGCTGAAATGCAAAACCACATCTCCGAATCATCTTGGCGACGAGCACACCCGGGAAACAAGGGCTTGTGACGTTTGGGTTCTATAAACTCCCCTCTACTTGGAAACATCTCTGGCTTTGAAAAGAACAAGAAGGGCTAGACCCTAAAGCCTAAACCCAAAAAAAACCCTAACTAAACCCTAAACCCTAAATTTCGCAACGGTCGAATCCTGAAGGTCTACAGGTACATGAACCGTGGCCTCTACGAGCGCGACAAGATGCTCTTTAAGCTCCTTGTTACCCTGAAGATCATGCTGGTGGCCAGTCAGAGCTTTGGCGAAAGACTTGGAGGTTCATGGGTAGTTATAAACGGGGCTGCAAGTCCCCCTAATTTTGGATATAATCATAGTTACCCTACTTATAACCTTATATATCACTACCCATGAACCTCCAAGGAAACTCGAGTACTTCCCACAGTCGAGACTGTGTGTTGCTGATAATTGACATCGCGAAAGCTCCTGCGTTGGTGCTATGCTTTGTTATGTGTTGTGTGGTTCCGCTTGTTTGCAGGGATGTTCTGTTCCCCTGGTAGGTGCTTATTGCTTGTTCCTCTTCCAACTATGTCTGTTCTCATTTTATTGCTGTTCAGAAACAGCTAGGTGGGCCCTGCAGCACGCGAATAATTTTGAATAAGTGCACAGCAGGCATCATTTACCCTGCTCGAGTGCTTGTAATCACCCAGACAAGCGCTGGGGTTTAGGGCTCGGGGTTGTTGCGCTAAATCACCAAAAGCCCGGGGCAGGCAGACAATGGGACGTCATCGCGACCTGCAGCACGAAACGTAGGAGTGGTAACTATAGCCACAGTATAACATCGTATCCAGAAACGCTGTTCATCGTATTTGTAATGCTCTGACAGTATTCATTAGTGCCAGTTCACACCCAAACCTGTTGAAATCCCAGGATCACATCCGGCGATGTGTCCATGCTGCTGAAGGCGCATGTTTCCCTGGGGGTCCAAATAGCCCAAAGTAGGTACTATTTATAATTTGGATGCTTGGAGCTCATTGGCTTTACAGTGGATGTTGAGGGAGTGGGGAGCAGAGGCGAGTCGGACCCTACCACCCTAAACCCCTAAACCCTAAACTCCTAAACCCCTAGACACTAAACCCCTAAACCTGATGAGACAACTGCTCAGTCTCCTTTACTGTGATCGAAGTCCCCCGCCTAACCTTAGGAACGTGTCAACTCCAGACCCAAATCCCTTAACCCCAGGGCCCTGGGTGCAGACGAGCAGGGAGTTAATCCTGTGATTCATGTGCGTATACCCAAAGGCCCCAAAGTAGTTCCTTTTGGAGGTTGATATTTAGAATTCTATAAGGTAATCCCAAAAAGGAACTACTTTGGGGCCTTTGGGTATTGTGGACTGATTCCACTTGATCTACACTCTCTCACACGCTCAAACACACAGATACACACAGACCTACATAGACAGATACATACATACGTACATACATACGTGCATACATGCAGACTTACTTCCGCACATACGTACATGCACACATGCATAGATACATGTTTACACCCACGCGTACAAACCTGCATGCACGCATACATGCATAGATACATCTACATGCACATGCATGTATTCATGCGTACATACATATGCATGCACACGTGTAGAGAGAGAGAGAGAGACAGAGAGAGAGACAGAGAGAGAGAGAGAGAAGGAGAAGAGACTGAGAGAAAGAGAGTGTGTGAGAGAGAGATATATATATATTATATACATATACACATAGAGAGACAGAAGAGGGAGAGAGAAAGAGAGAGAGAGAGAGACAGAGAGAGAGAGAGCGAGAGAGCGAGAGAGCGAGAGAGCGAGAGAGCGAGAGAGCGAGAGAGAAGAGAGAGAGAGAGATCTTCATAATAGCACCAGATGGAATTTGCAGATACTTCCGAATTTTGAGAACTTGGCCGCAGGCTGGATCTTCATTGGATAGCAAGGCAGAGCGGCCAAATCCGTTTGGCAAGTGGCTGCCGGACAAGGCTGCCTCGCTTGCTTCGGAGCAGTTTTTCTTAGGGTCGTTTTTCAGGGTTTAGGGTTTTAGGGTTCTTATAATTAAACTTATAAGCTTCCTTTAAAGGGGTCTATACGGTAGTATTGGGCTGAGGGTTCAGGGTTTGGGAGTGTGTGAAGCACCAGACACTAAAGTATACAGGAAGGTTTCGGCATGCTGCTGGCGTCTTGTCAACCTCACTTTAACGATCCTGAACTGATTGGCAGATTGTGGGAACATAAGGGTTTCCAAAACGATCTAGGCATTCCTGTCAGACGGCTCTTCCTTTGGTAGTGGCCTTGAAACCCACAAGGCGACCATGGTAATGAGGACTACGGGTTGGCCCGAAAATCAAACCGTTTGCAGCCCTCTGCAATCAACCGTTGAGCACGGAGCCCGAAAAGCTTAAATCCACAGAAACCCTTCAAATCCTGAAGCCTAAACCCTAAAAGCCTGAACCCTAAAAGCCTAAATCCTAAACTCCTGAAGCCTATGCTGCCCTTTCGCCCATCTTCATGACCATCCCAGTGGAGGCTTCGGGCTTTAGAAAGGGCTTAGATGTTTCAGGGTTTGTTTTTTGTTGGGCCTGCGATCTTTGCCGGAGTGGATGCATTTTCTTAGTAGCTGAGTGGCTACACTTTACACTTTGTGGGATAATATTCCCCACTATAAACATTAGAGTGTACACCTTTTGGTGGTTATGAACTCAGCAACTAAGTTTTGACCTGAGTCGGCAGTATGCGACTTCTGGCTTCAGTGCCCGACAGCCTGCTTCTCTTCCAGGTGTGGCTCAACGTCATCGCCCTTTCGCGTCAGCCCTTTGGTATGGACCAGCAGCCCAGCCGCAGCCAATTTCTTCAACCTTGCTGCTGCCTTAATTTAGGAGTTGAGCCTTTCAATTGGTTCAATTTCAAAACTGGGGCCCCTCAAATTCTTGGTGTTTTTTCTTGTATATGACAAAGCCTTATGACAAGCTTATTAATCCTTTATGGAGCCTGTAAAGCCCTCCACAGCTGTTATTAGAGCCTCATTGAGCCTTTACTAGGCACGCCCAGAACCACCCAAATTATCAAATCGAGCCCCTCATTTCTTAAATTTAAGAAATCGAGCCCCTCAATTTCTTATGTTGTTTTTTTGTATGACACAGCTTTAGGATTAAGCCTCGAGAGCCCTCCAAAGCAACACCTGAAACCTAAACCCCCAGACCCCTAAAGTCGTAAAGCTCTAAACACCAGATTCCTAAAGCATCAAAACCTAAAACCCCAAAACTCTAAAGCCCTAAATCTCTGAACCCTAACCCCCTAAATCCCTGAACCCTAAACCCTGTAAACCCATAAACCGCTAAACCACTAAATCCCTCAACCTTGGGGTGCAGATCAGGATTGTCTTCTTCCGGGAGATCCCAGACTTTATGCAACGACGCTTGGAGTGGATTGCAGGTATTATAGAGGTGCTGAGATTTTTTGGGTTTTAGGCAATTTTAGGCAGTTTTAGGGTTTTTGAGGTTTGGGATTTAGGGTAGTTTGGGGCTTGGGTTTGAAGAGTTGGGGTTCCTGGGGTCCAGAATAGCGGTATATTGTTAAATGTCTGGAGTGCTTCACACTGTGGAGTTTGTCCCCGGAGACCCATGTACATGCAAGTCGCTGACACTCATTGGCGATTTCATGCTTTCTTGAGCTTTGAGTCATGGTGTGGTGCTTTGCTCTCTTGAGTTTTGGGTCAAGCTTCATTACCCTAAACCCCTAAACCCTATACCCTAAACCCTAAATCCTAAACCCTAAATCCTAAACCCTAAACCCTAAACGACTAAACCCTAGACCCCTAAACCCTAAACCCCTAAACCCTAAACCCATTGAGAGCAGTGCTGCCTTGAAGAGGATCTTGTGGTTCCTCGTTTCATGTCAGTACTTGGAGGATCATGGGACTTAGTAAGGGTTCTTAAAGGGCTCTTTAAAGGGATCTATAGGGTTCCTTAAAGGGATCTATAGGGTTCAGGGTTTGGGCACTGTACTTGGAGGATCATGGGACTTAGTAAGTAAGGTTATAAGTACCTTAATTAGGTAAGTAGTTATAAGTAGAGTTACCCTAATTATAACCCTACTTACTAAGTCCCATGATCCTTTAAGTACCTGCATGCACTGCATGCCTGATGCTAACTGCGGTTAAGGTTTGAGTTTAAGGGAAAGGTACCGTAAACACTAAACCCTAAACCCTAAACCCCTGTACCCTATAAGCCCTAAGCCCTAAAAAGCCATTTGGAGACGAGGAGCTGGCCCTGCCACTGCTGCATTTCTTTCCTTGTGTGGACAGAATGTAAATAGTAAAATGTTTAGGGTTTAGCGTTTAGGGGCATGTTGCACAAGCCATCTACCTCATGGCCCCTGATGTCGACATGCCGATTCGGCCACGGAACCTGCTCAGCTTTTCGGATATCGTGTTTGCAGCTCAAAGCTCGGGGCAGCCGGTCGTCATCTCTAAGATATGCCCAAACCCGTCCCTGGAGTATCTTCAACCCGGAGCTTTGTAAACAGATACCTGATGTCTCCAAGTCCGCTACGCCCTTCCCAGAGTCCCTGCCTCAATTTTCAATGCATGGCAGCAAGACTTCTCAGGAAACGAGGCTGCATGGAGAAAGTGGTACGACGAGAATGAGCCACTTTGGCAAAGGAAGCCCGGGTGCGCAGCAGAAGCAGTGGCTGTGATGTTGTGCTTTCTATGACGTTGATGCATGCTTCCTTGTTCTAGTTCAATGTAAGTAGGTTTGTAATATGCATGTATGTCAGTGCATGCCGTAGAGGTAGCAAGCCTGGTCACAGTTCTAAGAGGCAGTCAAGGAGGCTTTGGGGCGGAGGACCAGCAGCAGTAGCAGCCAGCAAGCAGGAGCTGCACTGGCAATAGCAGAAGCATTGGCATGAGGAGGTGGTGGCAGCGGCAGTAGTAGCTTCAGTAGCAGTGGCGGGCAGGGTAGAACTAGGAGCGTGATCAAAGGCCGGAAGGCGTCCCGATTCCGGACTACGACGAGCGTATCCACATGGACAGGACAGCCAAGATGCAGGGCCTCCGGCCGGGAAGGGGCACGGAAGGATTCTTTTGTGTTCCACCATTGTTGCGGGATCCACTGGGCAGAGATTTCTGCATGCCGAGGAGCTATCACGTTACGAGACTCGATTGAAGTCTGAGTTTCAGTTTCCGCTTCGTGCTTGTGTGAGTCCAGCAATCTGGCAGAAAGGACCCTCGGACCATTCCTGCGCCTCGTCGTGGTGCGCTGCATGCGCACCTTGGTCATGTCTTGCCGATGTCCGAACCATATTCAATGAATCCCAAAATCCCGCACCCGGGTCCCTGAAAGCTACATCCCTAGACCGTCACGGCACACTCTTGGAGGCTGCCGCGCGGTCAGTTCCCTGAGACAAAGTTGTCCGCTTCAGTATATTTCAAGTTCGAAACATGGATCGAGGGTGGCTAATATTTGGATTCTGGGCACTTCACCTCAAGGGCATGAGGATAGTGAGCTTCCAACTTGCTGGCTTCCACTTCTAAAAGCTTCAATGCTTCAGACATCAGCACCCGTTTACCCTCGAGGCAAGTTTGTTTCGTTCATCACACTTTGACCATTGGAAGTTGAGGTTTTCTGCTCACACTTCAGCACTTCAAGTCTTGCCTTTATTGCTGACATCAGCTGTGATAAACGATGACTGGTTTGCCATCTTGTTGGCTACTGTTGTGAAGTCATCAGGATCATCATGAGTCAGTCATGAGCCGTTATTAATTTCTGTCATTGTTGCCGTGTCTTCTGAGCTTAGCTCGTATTACGCCGGGAGCTCTGGAAGTCCAGCAATCTGCTGTAATCCCGAACCTCCACTTGCGACCCATACGAGCCTTTAGCCCTGAATCCCCCCCAACCCAACGTCCGACCCCAGAGAGCCTATGCAGTCAGAACACGAAGCGACTGGCCAGGAGAGGATCGAACCACCATCTCCTGCAACCAGTTCATCGAGGCAGGGATTTGCTTTTGCCTTTCTCGTTCTCCCGGATCTTTGAGGCTTATGTTTAAGGATGCTTTCGACGGTAAGTGACCATGCCAGAAAGGAAGGCAGGCCAGCAGACAGGCGAGAAGGAAGGAAGAACCGAAGAAAGTGCGTGGTCAAGTAAGTGAGCAAGTGGGCATGTAAGCAACTTAACAGCGGCAAGCATGTGCGTGCCTTTGAGAGTTTGTGTGCACAAGGCACAAGTCTTTGTACTGTTGAAGACTTATATTTTCAATGTACATTGTGCATGAGTATCGGTTGTTGGATGTACTATTGTGTTTCTGGGGTTGCTTCATAGGCTTCGCAGTTGTTTCACATGCTTTGCTATAAGTCTCTTATCCGCATGGCTCTCTCCGCCTACAGTATGGGCTATTCCGTACTACTTTCCTCGTTTCTGCCAGTACAACTTCTGATGAGTGTGCCCTTCCTAGCCGAGCCTAATACTACACCAGAAATATTCACCAGAATTCTGGTGGTCGTCTGTGTAGGGTCTAAATATCCCAAAACCAAACTCGCACATGAACCATTGAGCCAAAAGCCTCAATCTTCTGGGGACCCTTAGGGGGGTAGGGAGGAGGGGGGTAGGCTTCCTTAAATAGGCCTTTTGAGTGCTTATTCAGGCCCCCTACCCCCCTCCCCCCTAAGGCTCCTTATGACAATCTCAAACCTGCAGCCACCACCTCGCAAGGCGATGTTGGACTCGCGCTTCACGGCTCCTGTCACTGATGGAATTGCCGACATTTACGAGGAATTTCATTCGCTGATACGGTTTAGGGTTTAGGGAACGATAGATTGAACAGATTCAGAATCGACGTCGCGGTGTTCAGTTTTTTGGGGTGGGTGGTGGTTTCGCTGTTGCATTGCATCGTGGCCACAAACACACATGTCTCAGACATACCTCCCTCGTGGTATGTTTTTACCAAAAGCACAGTGTTGTGCTGGATGTGCAGAGTGCCGTAAGTTGTGTATCAGGATGATTCGATTCAAGACATGAGCCCACCTTGGAGATTTGGCTTTGTGCCACTCGTTGGAATTATCTTTTTGTTTGCTTGGGGCCTCAAAACACTGTAGGGTTTCAACTGCCAGCCAGCTCTTGATCTAGGTGCCCCAGTAGTACCCTTTTACCCTTTTTCTTTTGGGTTCCCTTATTAAAACCGAATAGTAGGAAAAAAGGGTACCCTTATTATTAAGGGGCTACTGGGGAACCTAGTGATAAGAGCCATATGCGACCCAACCAGAAGGGCATGTAGTCTCAACCCCTACGAGACTCAGGCAACTGCGTGATGTTTAGGGTTTAGGGTTTAGGGTTAATTCACCCTGAACCCCTAAGCCCTAAACCCTCACAGCTCAAAAGGGGCAAAGATTAGCCGCTGCAGAGGAGTCAATGGCCCGGAAGCCCGTGTTGTATCTGCTCACTGCAGGCTCGGCGTGCTGCCTAGGGTTTAGGGTTTCAGGTTAAGGAGCCTAGTGTTTAGGCTTGAAGGTTTTAGTGCTAATAACAACGATTGGCCACAGTTATTTCCAAAGAGCATGAACAGTCCTTTGCGAGAGGGAGCGAAGGGTAAATGAGTAAAGTAAAACGACAGCATGCGCAACAGAGAAACTGGCACAGCACCCTAACACCCTAAACCCTAACACCCTGAACCCTAAACCCTAAACCCTGAACCCTGAATCCCCAGGCCCTGAACCTGATAGCAGGCAGTGATCCGACCTTCAGCATCGATGAGCTGGCGAAAAAGAAGAAGAAATACCCAACTGACAAGGTCCACTGCATGGGGGTCTTAGGGTTTAGGTTTTAGAGTTTAGGAACCAAAGGCGTTGTGTTCAGGGTGTAGGGGTCTGAAGGTTTCAAATCCTAGATCTGCTGGTTCATTACCACAGAGTATGATTTGTGACGATCGCGTCTCCCAAGCTGCAGTCTTCCTGTGGGGCTTTGGGTTCGGACGGGGATTTCCAAGGCGCCGTGTCTGGAGGGTGGAGAACAGGTTTCATTGGAGCTTAAACATGAGATGCTCTTCTCAGCGACATCTTCCTGAGCTACTTTTGTATGAGAGGAGCAACATCCCTAAACCCTGAACCCCACCCCAGAGCGCTTAAAGAATGTAGCGGATTGCCAATACAGTTTTGGGGTTTCCTTTTCATAACTATCGTATAAAATCCACCAAAACCTCTAATTGTCACGGCCCCCAAATTATAGTAGCCTTCTAGATCCTTTATGGTAGCCCTTATGGACCCTTTTAGAGGAACCCTAATCTGATTATTGAGCCCCTAAATTTTGAACGGTAGAGCCTGGATAGGCCTTGCACCCACAACCCCGAGCCGGCTTAGGGTTCAGGGATGTTCAGGGTTTAGGGTATATAGGGCTTAGGGTCTACAGATTTAAAGAACAAGTCATGGCAGCATCAAGTAGCAGGATGGCTACTTCATCAATGCCATAGGACTGTCTCATAATTTCTGCACGTTATAGCGACAATCCCTCCCAAACCTCACACTCCACACCTTAAACCCTTTGCCCAAACCTCCCAGACCCGAATGCCCCAAACCCTACACGAGGTGTCCATGGGGGAAGGCCAGGAGAAGGTTGCTCGCGTCGGGGATCCCAGTGTCGCTCGCGGGTCGTAGCTTTGAAGATGGCGCTTGCGACTTGTGGCGTACCCGAAGGGTCCCATTGCCCTTAGACGGATTGATTGACAAGACTTCGCCCACTGAGCGATAAATAGCAGAAGAAGTTTGTGACACTGAACGGCAGTTGAGTGCATAAGGTACTATAGCGTCGGAGCCGCTCTTATGAGTTTCTTTGCTACTTCGTCACTCACCTCTCAGTCTTGTAGAACCAAGATTCGCTGAACCCTGCGCCTTAAAGCCTGCTACTCACAGCGATCAACCGTCAAAGCCGAACTTAGGGTTTAGATTCAGGGGTTGGGGTGTACATAGCCTTGGTCAAGGCTTTGAGGCTCGCAGGTTAGGGTTTCGAGTTGAACCCTAAACCCCTATGCATTTCGGGTTTGGGCGGCTCTCTTTTCAATCTTGAGTTCTCAGCCTTCCCCCCAGGCTGAAGGCCCAAGCCACAAACCACAAACAACCCTAAACCCTAAACCCTAAACCCTAAACCCCTAAACCCTAAACCCTAAACCCTAAACCCCTAACCCCTAAACCCTAAACCCTAAACCCTAAACCCCTAAACCCCTAAACCCTAAACCCTAAACCCTAAACCCCTAAACCCCTAAACCCTAAACCCTAAACCCTAAACCCTGCAGCCCTGGAGCCTGATGCTGTAAATCTCCTATGCCGGAACTTCTTAGTAGCTGAGTGGATACACTTTACACTTTTTGGGGATAATATGACCCACTACAAAACTAAAAGTGTACACTTCGGGGGGCTTATGAACTCAGCAACTAAGACTTGCAAAGCTTACCAAAAGAAGCCCCTAAGCCTTGTGCTGAGCTTGTGCTGCAAGTTGCGATGGTCATTCCCGTACCCCAAGACCCTTGTGCAGTAAACGCATGTTATCATTAGATACTGTTGTTGTGAACTTTTAGTCTCTATTAGCGTTGCGATTGATAACACTACTGTTACTATTACTATTCTGTGTGAAAAATTAGAATTACAGTCGTTGTTGTTATAAAACCCTACATCCTGAACGAAGGAGAAGAACAACGCAGCCTTTGTCACCGGTGGCTGGGTGATCCTGCAGAACTCGCACCTGGGCATCGGCTCCCCAAATGCAAGATGCAACCGGTTTAAGATTTAGGGGTTTAAGGCTTCGGGTTTAGGATTCAGGGCTTTGGGCTTAGGGTCGAGATTTTGGGGCTGAGGGTCGAGGGTTTGGGACTCAGGGTCCAGTTTGGGGGTTCAGGGTTTAGGAGGTGATTTTGGAGTTTAGGGTCCAGAACTTAGAGCTACTAAGGGTACTTTATAGGAACCCCCATCAAGGGATCCACTTTTTTTGGGGGGGGTCTGGGTACCTATCCCCAACCATGTCAGACATGGGATATAGAACTCAGCCGTTTGGACTTTAGGTTCGAACGGCTTGCGGTTTATAGTGACATCGCGCAAGATGCTGATGTGCAAGGCCGAGGGCCTGAACGTTATTCCCCGGAGCCCCAAGCCCTACATAGTATAGCATTAAAAGATAGTATAATTCAGGTAGTATAAAGAAAACCTAGCGTAGTATAGTATATAGTAGAAAGTATAATCTGGTATATAGTGTAGTAGAGTACAGCATAGGCATGTGACATGACCCCAAGCCTTGTAGATTCTGAAACCTAAATCGAACTGAAAACCACCGAGCCCCAAAGCCCTAAGCACTGCACCGTTCACTTGTTCTTCTCAAGGGGAGGTTCGGGTTGCTGAACTGCCCCTTGCTTCTTGCCAAAGAGTTGAAACCCCAGATCCAAAGCTCTCAACAGGGTAAAGGTTGGGTACTGCCCCCACTCTGTATCAGCTATTATCAGTACAGTCTGTTTAACTATACGGAGCCCTTATTGTGACCCCTACTACAGGGCCAAGGTATAGGGTTTAGTTAGGGGTGTATAGCCGCAAATCTACCGAGCTCGGAGAATGGGTAGATAGCTGCTTAGCGCCCAAGACTTTTGGTTATGATGAGCTTATTTCGGGGCCTCAAAAATTACCAATACTATGCCTTAGGGTTCCTTAGCATCGAAACCTTAGTCTAATAGTTAAGGCCGCTATAGTATCCTTTTTAGGGCACATTTCCCAAGGCAGCTCATTCCGAGATCCCTCCACAGCCCAACACCCGGAAGACCCCCAAGCCCAAACGGTTTATGAAGCCCCAGCGCAACCCTAAACCCCAAACCCGAAACCCTATAGACCCTAAACCCAGCTCGAAACTTGAGAACAACACTTGAGGCTACATGTGCGAGCTTGAGGATGTTCTGCTGAAGACTCCGGAGATCGATGAAGCATTCAGGCCTGGGATGGGCTTTAGTTGTTTAGGGTTTGGGGTTTAGGGCTTAGGGTTGAGGGTTTAGGGTTCAGGGTTTCAGGCCTGTGATCGGCTGTAATGCAGAGTAGTTGAGAAACCATTCCCTTGTAGTCACTATATATAAGTATATAAGTTTACAGTAATATTAGGCCGGTGCCTAAAGTCGTGGATGAGAGTTTCGGATTGAGGTAGTCAGAGACGTACCATCCATCCTGTTTTGTGAGCCTGTTGGGGGGTGGGGTGGGCAGGGGCTGGTCGCATCCTAACAGTTTTAAGACTGCTTGTCAGTTTATGCTTGGCCTCCTTCCAGAGTGTAGGGTTTACGGGGTGCCATGACTCGGCTGGTGTAACTGGAACACTTCCCCTTGTTGAGACTCTTGAGACTGTGACTGTGCTAACTCTTCTGCCGCTATTGATAATATCGAGTAATGGTAGCCAGTTTTTCTGCTGCTGCTGCAGACATCTGCTTTTTCGTTGATTCGACATGAGACATAATCATAACTGTGAGCATCGTTGTGATCGCAATCATGTCACTACGTCCAGGAGTCTGATGGCCATGCCTTTCTCTACGATGCGTTGTTGCTTTGTGAATTCATGTCCAGCCTACCCATAGGATCCATAGTAGTTCCTTTTTGGGATCACCTTATAGAATTCTAAATATGAGCCCCAAAAAGGAACTACTACTGGGCCTATGGGTAGTGTTGCAGGTATGACACTGCCATTGCACAGCCCTTTGTTTCCAGTTTCTCAAAAATTCCAAGTTATCGTTGTGGTCCCTTGATCAAGAACCCTCCTTCCCTTACTGAAAGCACCAGAACAGACGGGCCGGGGGTCCTAACTCACTGGCCCATATTTATTAAGAAACGTTCTTTAGTACTGAGTGCTTGGCCATATCCCTTAGACTCTAAACCCTGAGCCCTAACCCTAAGACCCAACAAAAACCACACTTGACACCCTAACCCCTAAGACCCAACAACAATCCACGCTTGACACCCTAAAGCCGCAAAAAGCCCTGCACCCATAAAGCCCGGACCCGAATCCCAGCATGCCGCAGGCTGTGGATTACCTGTCCGGAGCTGAGCATTTCGGGCCGAGGGTGAAAATTCGGGGCTTTTGAGGGAAGCGTCGGGGCCGGAGCTGGTGTAGAGTTTGGGATTTTTTTGGGGTTGGGTTTGCCCTGGGCTTGTGGGGATTTCACTGGGTTCAGGAGTTAGGCCATGACAAATGATAATATTTCATGGGTGTGCATGTTTAATCTGGCAAGGGCTTTGCACCTACGATTTCTGTGATTCCTCTTCAGCACATCACCTTTCTGATGCGGTTTGCTATGAATAGTATGGATATTCAGAATACCGTTAACCACAATGATGATCTTAGTAAGGTTCTTATTAATTGCGTTCGACTCTGAGGTGAGATCACGCTCCGCTTCCCGATCGGTTTGCTGCAGATCGCCATTAAGGCGGGCTCCAGGGTTGTGCGGTTTAGGGTTTAGGGTTGTTGTTACAAAGCTCGTGGTGTTCTAGAGGCTCTATAAGGGCCTCCAAAGCGTTCCGAAGCACTCATTCAATGGAGGAGTTCCGAATTGAGGTGTGGAGTTTTACATGCTGGGTTTGAAGGTATGTGTTCAGGTCCTGTAGTTGCTGGCTTATCCTGCACAGGAAAAGAATCTCGGCTGTTCGAGCTTGAAACTCTTCATCCCGGACTGCTTGACGTCATTCACCCTTACAGCGCTTCTTGGAAGTTCCATCCCCTAAGCCTCCAAGCATAGATGTAGTACCTTCTTCGGGGTCTAAAGCCCATAACCACTTATAAGGGCGCTGGTAGTCCCAGTCGTGGATGCAGGATGTTCTGCGACACAAGCATGGATCCCTAAACTTAGCTACGCCCAAGCCTTCATCGCCTCATCCAGACAGCATTTCACGATCCTATGAGGCGCCGGATTTCAGAGTTGCGCCCCACCCAAAAGTCCACAAAGATTGAGTTCTCCCATCCGCACTTGTTGAGAAACCCTTCTGCTCGAGATGCAAGATCTACGTGCAGGGCACATCCTCTAGACTGTCCGAGAAAGCCGGAAGCGCAATGCTTCGCCATTCCGGTAGTTTAGGGTTTAGGATTTAGGGATTAAGATTTAGGGTTCAGGCTTTAGGGTTTAGGGTGTTTTGGGTGCAATCAAGCCTGAACCTCAGAACACAAAGCCTTAGACTCGCAAAGCGAAGGACTTACACCCCCAGTCGTGAATCCGAACTTCTTAGCCCAAAGCCCGGTTCTAATTATTGAGGACCCTATTACAGTAGAAGCCAGAAAGTTGGAACATGGCTTTAGGAGAATTAGTGCTAGGATCCTTATACTTTACCTTAAGCGCATGAGGATAGTGATGTTCCAACTTTCTGGCTACTACTGTATGTAGCCCCTTGAAAGGAACCCTTAAAGGGATTCCTAGGTAAATTGATTCTGGTGGCCCCTATTATGTCTCAGTTTCCCCGTGCTGAAACCGGAACCCAGAGAGCCCAATACCCCTTAATCCAGGAATATGGCTTATATTATATAGGGCTTCATATTATGATTTAAGCTATATTCCTGAATTAAAGGGATGCTGGAGTCCCCTAAACCCTAAACCCTATAGATCCCTTAAAGGATCCCTTAAAGGATCCCTAAGTATTCCTGAAATTAAGGGATATTGGGCTCTCTGGGAAGGTGACCCTGGAGCCGCCAGCCGGATTGAAAGCCGGGCTGTACAGAACCTACAGTGCCCTGGCTCAGAAATGGGAGTTTCCGAAAATAGGGGGCCCTAAGATAGTAGCCTAAATAGTAGGATCCTTATTATAAGGATTTCGGAAACTCCCAAATCAGGCCTTGTGGATACGGAGCTACAAATGACGATGAAGATGAAGAGGAATAACTTGATGATCTTGGTGATGCTGATGGTGGTGAGAAGGTTGACGGTGATGACGACCACGATAGTATTGTTCTTGATGATGCTGATGATGTTGATGATGATGATGATGGTGGTAATGATGGTGATGCTGTTGATAATGATGATGATGATGATGGTGTTGATGCTGATGATCATGGCAGTGATGATGATGATGATGATGATGGTGACGGTGATGATGACGATGGTGAAGAATAAGATGAGTATGCCGCTGATGGTGACAACGGTGATGATAATGTTGAAGATGCCGATGATGCCGCTGCTGATGATGATGATAGTTCTGATAGTTATGATTGTGAAGTTGCAAATTAGTATCACTTGGATGGAGATGGCGTTGGCGATGATGGTCGCAAAATAATGGTGCAATAAGTTTGGGATATCAGTGGACACACACTTGAAAGTCACTGGTTGCACAGGAATCCATGCGGGATTCGGGTTGTAACACGTCAGTGTGCCCGCAGATTTTCCGGCGAAGCTGGCAACCATACCCTGCATCCTAATACCCCAAACCCTTGCTAAAGCCTGAGCCCTAAATCTCGGATCTTAGGAAAGCCGGCGCTTCAGACGAGTCTCTTATGTCCCTGCCCTGCTGGTTGCATCCGTAGACTTTGCCGCATCTTTGTCATTGGTGACAGTCATAGTCATCGCTATCTTTATTATCTGCACTGCCAACGGCTCGTAGACCACTTCTAGTAACTTATACTAGTGCCTGATTCTCGGTGTAACTCAACGTTGCGTTCGATGCCGTAGCATCCAGGCACCATGGTGTCCCAAGAGCTGTTGGACAAGTCGCTGGGCTTCGATGCGCATAATGATAACCACAATATACTTATGAACCATAAGAATCATAAAACATGTATCATTTGTAGTGATAACAATAACAACAATAATAAAAATAATAAGAGAGTACATGTATTAATTATAGTCATTGTATTTCTGGCGACTTTTGCTGCCTTGCTGAAAGGGGCTGCGCGGACAAAGCACCCTGCATGTTCATCCGTACACTCTGGTCTGGGGCTTGCGGTTTACGCGGCTAGTCAGCCCTAAAATCCCTGAAGCCCTAAACACCACAACCCTGAACCCTAAGCCGGGGCCAAAAGCCCCAAAGCCCAACCTCCAAACCTCGTCCTGCTACATGCGCGCAGCATTGAGAAGCTTGCGGCCTGAAGCCTAAGCCCTAAACCCCTGAACCAAAATCCTAAGACTGGGGGATGGATGCCGTTTGCAACGCTGAACACCGGAGGCTGATGAGGTTCCGTTTCGAAAACTTCGGTTACGATGTAGAATGTACCCACAGAGCCCAATACCCCTTAATTGAGGAATATACTTCAAATTATCAGGAGTCTCTGGAAGGATGGGTAAGAATGCTGCATGCAGGCTGCGCAGATTTGCGCCGCTGTCGCCAGAAAGCAAACCTCGAACCCAAAATCATAAACCCTCAAATCCTGAAGCTCTGACACGTGTGCGTTTTTAGGGCCTCTGCTTTGCTGAGGATTGACCTGCCTCAGTGGCGAACCCTGGTGTTTGTGCAGGCATTCTTACACAGCATCACAGCTCGCACTTCAGGTGTAGCGGTGAGGGTGGAGGGTTTTCGCACTCACGCTTGAGGGTTCCTTATTCTTTTGAGGTTTTTGGCAGAACTTGCTCCATAGCAGAGCATGTACCATGTGCTTCGGGGTTCCGGGGCAGGCACGGGAATTGCAGGCCACCACACTGAAAGCAGGTGCACGCTCCAAGCAGTAGCGGTGAGGGTTCCCCGGACACTACGGCTGATGGACAAAATCCTGCATGACCCATAATAAGGAATATACCATAATTCCCATAGTTTAGGGTACTTAAGGTCATGCAGGATTTTGTCCATCAACCGTATTACTAGCAACCTTAAGCCCTGCCCCAAACCCTAATATAGGCCCTAGTAGGCCCGTAAACGCTAAACCCTAGGCATAAGCCGTAATTAAACCTTAAGCAGATAGAAGCAGACCCCAGCTTCGGACATCACCATGACGGTATGAAAGCCCGACAACCTGACCACTGAAGACATAATGACAGGAATAATTGTAATCATGGCAGTATATATCCAATATCAATAACGGGCAAATAGGTGCTGTCAGGCAGAGACTAGGGATCGCTCTCGTGGGTAAAGGTCTCTCTCTCTCTCTCTGTCTCCCTGTCTCTTCCTGACAGAGGTTATGTTTAGGATTGAGGGCCCGCAGGAATGTAGGACTGCAGGGTCTGCGGCCAAAGCAAGGTAGAATAAAGCACTGAGGAATGGGAAGATGCCAAGCCACAGCCCCTAACACTAAACATTTTCCGTGTAAATTAAATTTGGTATTCGGTGGGTTTAGGAGGGGTTTTAATAGTACGGGGAAGGGGTTATTCCCCCTGAACCTCCAAAGCCAAGCGCCCTACAAACCCCCCAAGGTATCGTACAGGAGCGGCGAAAGTTCGGCTGGAGCCCTAGCCCAGCGAAGTTCCGAGGGGACTTTGCTCTTAGGGCTGTCTTTTTGGCTCTCATTGGGATTCAGAGTTTAGAATGAACCTTTGGCCCCCAAAACCGACCTTTTAAGAATTTATATATAGAAACCATATTAAGGAACCCTAACAAGGTAGGTTTTTCCGGCCAAAGGAAGGATTTAGCGCTTGGTTTGTTAAAGGTTCGTTTGCGTCGGAAGTCTGGGTTCGGGGTTGCAAGGGCAAGTTTGGAAAGGCCTTGTCTGCGTGGGCTTGAGGGATTTGTAGAGCTTCTGGCGCTTTTGAGGGTTGGTTGGGGATTCTGCAAATTGGGGAAGTTAACAGAGAGTTGAGGTTTGGTTGCGGCAGTTGGGGGATGTACCAGGGGGCCTGCAGGAATTTCAAGGGCTTTAAAGGTTTCCGGAGAAAGGGTCGACATTGGGATTTTTGCACATTATAGGGCATTAGGGCTGTTGGGTTTGAGGATCAAATCCATATCCTAAACCTTGACCTGAAAACTTAAGAAAGGCCCGATCGGCTGGTGTATTCCGTACGAGTACAACAACTCTGACCTGGACGCCTGCAACTGGGTTGCATTTTGGGGGGCTTTTGTACTGTACTGCGTGGTTCAGGGTTTACGTACGGGCTCATGGTTTTGTACGACTTTGGCAGGATTCAGGTTTGAGGGTCTTGGGTGGCGGTTGCAGGTTCGGGTTCAGGGGGGTAGATTTTGGTGCGGAGTCTGGGGTTCAAGACTTCGGTTTGTTCGGCGGCTGTGTGAGCTGGGCTGCCACTCGAGGCTAAGATTTCGGAGTTTTCTTTCCGATGTCCGTATGTCTCGGGTCAATTGAGTACAAGCTGAAGGCTGTCATGCTGTCACCAGTCCGGCTGCGGATAGTTTCAAGGTCTACAGTAGCACGCTTTTGCCAGATGCCCTCGAGTAGCAGCAATTATGGTGGTCTCCACCAGGGTCTACATCAGCGTCATCATCACCATCATCATATCCATATTCATATTATTCATATTATTCATACTGTTCATATTCATGATCATATTCATATCCATATTCTATTCATAATACATCATCACCATCATCCTCATCTTCATCCTCATCATCATCACCATCGTCTTCATCCTCATCATCGTCATCATCAACAATCATCGCCGTCATCAGCAGCTTCGGTAACAATTTCGTCATCGTCGGCATCGTTTTGGCCATTGTCATGCTAATCTTCACTACCATCACCATATTCATCTTCGCACCCACAACAACAACAACAGATGATCGCGGTCTGCCCTCTCCCCCAAAAACACACATGTAGGGTAGAGGAAGGTAGGGGCCGGGTTGGGGTTGTTAGACGTCAGCCCGGGCATTGAAGATCAAGCTTCAGGGGTCAGGGGTTTTGCGTTTAGAGTTCAGGGATGTTTAGGGTTTAGGGGTTCAGATTTTTTGAGGGTACCGGTATCGTCAAAAAGTGTCCAAAAGGGAAGATTCCCAGCCCTTATATAGCCTGCTAGCACACCTGCATCGCTCGGAGCCTCAGCTCGAAAGCCTAAACGCCTTGGTCCAAAGCATCCGAATTCTTAATCTCGAACCTGTTCTTGGACCACCCAGGCTTGCAACACATATCAACACTCCATAGTCCCTCAATCCAACAATCCTGAATCCCAACTCCCATGGCCTGCTTTTACGGCAGTCAGGCAGTGTTCTTGGAGAGAGGCACCGTAAATCAGAAGCGTGCAACGAGGAACCCTAAACCCAAAGCCCTAACCCTATACCCTAAGCCCTAAACCATAAGCCCTAATCCCTATAAGGCCTTCTCTTCCTGGAGAAGCATGTTTCGACCACGATCATGGCCAGCTCACCGATCTCCTGGGTCTCCAGCCTTCAGTTTAGTAACGGTTTCGTATAGGGACCCAACATTTAGGATGGGGTCTGGGGGCATATTCCAGTATATTCATAGCAAGGAACTAGGGATCTAGTGGTGTCCGGCCTTCACTGCCTTCAATGTGGTTCGAGGTCGAGCTTTCTGATTTGAAAATAGGGGACCCTAAGATAGTACCCTAAATAGTAGGATCCTTATTATAAGGACCCCAAAATAAGGTACCCCTAATTTTCGGAAACTCCGATATGAGCGTTCGTTCCAGGGTCTGGTGTGTCATGTGGAATGTGCACAGAGAGTAACTCTAGGGCGTAAGACAGTCCGGCGAAAATGCTCTTTGCAGTTAATGATGCTACTTGCGCAGCTTCTCTCATAGTTGCGAGGGGTTTGTTCTTACCCGGAAGTCCTTGTGTCCTGAAGTGCTCTGCCTCAACATCCGACATTCCAAGGTGACGGTGCAGTACATGGTGGCCGAAGCACAGTACGGTGGACGTATTACGGACGACTTGGCTTCCCGGCCCGAACCTAAGCCCTAAAGCCGAAACCCGAAACCCTAAACCCTAAATCATGCGGAGAAAGGGTCATTGCACTTAAAAAAAAAACCCTAAATCCTTTAGCCCAAATACCCGAAAAGCCCCAAATACCAATAGAACCTGAAACCCTGCGCCCAAACCCCAAGCGAACCCTAAACTCCAGGAGCCCCTGCACCCTAAATCCTACGAAGCAACTCGAGGGTTTGGGGTTTAGGGTGTTAAGGGTTCCTTAAAGGGTTTAGGGTTTAGGGTGTTAAGGGCTCCTTAAAGGGTTTAGGGTTTAGGGTGTTAAGGGTTCCTTAAAGGGTTTGAAAGGGTTTAGGGTTTAGGGTTCACTGAAGTGCCGCAGGCCCTTAGACTTTAAACTTCGTGTTGCGCGAGGCAGTTTTGGATTGGTCCTCTGTGTGTTTATGTCTCTGCGTGCGTGCACGTGTGTGACTGTGTGTGTCTGTCTGTGTGTGTGTTTGTGATGTAGCAATTGAGGTCTGAGTGAATAGAAGTACTACTCCCCCAGACTCCCAAACACTGATAGAGTACCGTGACAACCATGACGACCCTCACAGACACAACCGCGACCACCACGACCACCAGGGGACCAGGGCACCATGCTTTCCATCAGTCTACTGGCTGAATTCAGGAGCACGGCGAAAATGCTTCGCCGAGTAGTGGCGGATGAAGGAGCACGACCCACCAAGTACCCAGGTGCTTGCTTGTAAGTATTTCCCGGGAGGACGGCCCCAAGGATGCTGTGCAAGTAACATGGCGTGAGTGCACAATATGCACCCCGCCACTGGAGCCGTATTTTCGGGGAACGTCTATGAGCAGGCACCCCGGAGCCACGCTAACCAATTTGCTTAACTCCGACCTTTGAACCTCGTAGTGCCACACAGTTTGGGAAACTACAACTTACTCCCAGACCCATTATGATCGATGTAGGAGTCACGGGATGCAGCCAGGGAGCATATTAACAGAATGAACTCCATATGGTATAGAGTCTAGGGTTTATGGTTTGAGATTTAGGGTCAGGATTTTGCATTTACTTCGGTAGATAGTCGGCATCGGCCTACTTCGTTACATTGTCTCTGGCGCCGGAAACCCTGACACCTCCAAGCACCCACCAACTCCAAAAGATTCAAAACAAATACGAACAAATATAAATAACAGATAAAAACAAACAAATACATAAATAAATTCGCCTACACACACATATATAGATAATTATGTATATATGTACACGTATAAATAAAACAAATAGACAAATGCAACAAATAAGTACATGCGTATATATATATATATGTATATATATATATATATACATATCTTCACCTCTGAAACCTTGAACCCTTCACCGGCCGAGAACGGCGTGCGCTGCTAAGGATCGTGAGCTGTTCAACACCTATGCCGCCAAGTGGTTCTGCAACCTGCCTATTTCCAGGGGTACAAGTATGGGCCCGAAGGGACCCCTAAATGCACATATTTATAAAACTATATATATATATACACATATTTATACATAATATGTATATATATATATATGTATATAACCCTAGACCATTGTTAACGGAGGAAGCTTATCCTAACCCTCAACCCCCAACCCTATCGTAGGAAGCTGATCAAGCAACACATGATCATGATCATTAAATAAAACATCTGCAAGCCCAAGCACGAAACCCTATAACTCCAGCAAGCTCTAAACCGAAGCATGGAAGGTGACGACATCTGGAAGACGTCCTTCGCATTCAACAACTATCAGCCGGGGCCCTTGTAACTTTCACCATTGTTTTTCGGGTTTAGGGTTTAGCGTACAATCTCAAGCCCAGTGTTTCTCAACTGTGTCCTTGCTGCGTAGGTCTTTTTAGTGTACCACGCACGCTATTGCAGCTGTTCACATTAATTGCAGCTACGGTATCATTGCCTCGTTTGGAACCTTACTTGTGGCTATCCCTTACCCTTAAGCTGCGTGGTCGAAATCCTGTTTAGCCACCCGAAAGCCCCTGATTCATCCGTCAAACCCATGATCCGAAAACCCCAACGAACGACAGCAGCCCTCCGGTCCATGAAACCACAAAGCTCCATCCTCAGCGGCTTCAAACGACCTCAGGTCCTAGCGGTTGATTCTTCAACCTCCTGCAAACCCTAAACCTTCAACAGGTAAAGATCATACCTGGCAGCAGCGAGGTCGGAATACAACTACAAGATTCCAGAGGGCCTGGACATCCAGCAGTTCAAGGTGCCAGGGCTTAGAGGGTTGAAGATCAACAGGGTATTCAGGGTTGGGGGCTAGGGCCAGGGATAGCGCATGAGCGCGCTATGAGTGTTTAGGAACAGGGGAGGGGGAAGGGATCATGCATTTCTGATCTCGGGTCCCAGGGGTGTGAGTTGCCTCTGGCAAGGTTAGCGTGCCGGTTGTCGATATGTTAGGCTCTGGGCTTACCCCTGGAGAAACTCGCTGGTGGGAGTGGTGATTAAAAGCTTTCCGCAGCATGCACGAATCATGGCAGAGCAAAGGCCTGACTTGAGAACAGAAAGACGGACCTCTAAGCCCTTCCTCCCAGAATTCTGAGCTTGCTCCCCAGTTGCCGCGCCCACAGTTCGACAACCAAAAACTCAGAGTCTTTATGGTTGAGGGATCAGGGCTTTAAACTTTTGGAGCTCCTTTCAGGCTTTTTCTGGGATTCAAGACTTCGCGCCGCCTTTGCCCACAGGATGCGATTGACACGATCCCCCCAGTCGACTCACCGTTGATCTTCGGTCATGCCGGCTGAGACTTTGCAAGTTCACGTTCAAGACTCGAATCGGAAGGAACGTATTTACGTAGGTTTTAGTGTGTGAGCTGGGGTTACTGATAAAGTTCAGCCATATTTATGTTAGGTTTAATTATGGATATGGGGTTGCTGGTAAAGTTCAGGGCAGCTTCTGGCTGACATTACACCCATGAGGGCAATCACGGCCTGATAGTTAGGGTTCTCCCTTCATTGCTGGTTTCATCAGTGCTGACATCCGGCCAAATGATGACTTACTCTGGTACATAATACATTTGATGTGACTGGAGCCCTATAGGGAATGCTAACAGCTGCTAACATCGGCACCATGAACCTGAAGAGGCTTCTGGCGTTCAGCGCCGTGGATTGTAGGCATCTGGCACGATGTAACAGTGCCCTCCTGATTTTCACCCCGGATGGACAAGCGCCTGTGTAGGTTTAACGGGTTTGCAAATCCCATAGTCATCAGTGTGATCGGCTTTCAGTGGAAGTGCTAGCCTGAAAGGCCCAGTCAGAATTGGAGTCCACCATCCATCGTCTTCGGTCGTCGGATTACGACCCTGCTAGACATGTTACTGGTAGAACTGGTTGTGGTCAGTGTAGGGGCTTCATGAAGTTTTTTCCAATACTTTTTCCAACAGGGTTCCTTGCTCTGCATATTCCGGCCATAATATTATCTCACAGCCCTACTCTATTCATTAAGGCCTTATATCATATAGGGTGCCCAGCTTTTGCGTTACTTCACATCACGATTTTGCGACGTCAGTCTTGCCAGGCCTGCACACGAATGCAGATTTGACATACCGCATGAAGGAGGCATCAGAGACACTTGTCAGGATTTAGATGTTTGGGATTCAGGGTTTAGAGGTTTAAGTTTCAGGGTTTAGGACCGGCTGTAGTCGGATATGCCTCTTTTTTCTGGGCGGGGGGAGGGTGAAGCCTATCCCTAAAACCTAACCCCTTGCCTTCCATCAAGAGGGTAATGAAAGTTTTCGCTGACGCATCCGGATCCGGCTTGATCTGCCTGAAGTTGGTACAATCTTTCGCCACGAAGCAAACGAACAACCCATACAGCGTGCCAGCAAAGGGGCTTGGCTTCCTGCATTGTTTTGTCTTCATAATCGGAGGCTCGACGTAGCCCGTACACATAGCAGAAAGCTCTCAAAAATGCTTTCCGAGATAAAATGAACATGGTAAGCAACCCCTGATTTGCTCTGGAGGATGACCTGATGTTCTACCCCGAAGCAGTCCCGTGTGAGTAACTTGTACTTTCTTGTCGATCCATTTCCGGAGACTTGCACGCGTAGCGCCAAGAAATGGACTGCAAGCGCCTAGACTCTCAAACTACTACACATCATCCGTCCAAGCCCCAAGAACCCAAACCCCAGAAGCCCCCCCCGAACAAAAAGCTCTGCAACCTTTAGCCTCTTATAAGGATGATCACGACCATCATTGAGACGCAGCCGAAGGACAGCGGTGGCTCCGGAGGCGTTCTTGCTTCCTTGCAAAATGGGACTTAGTCTTTTAGGGTCAGGGGCTAAGGGTAAGGGTTTGGTCACATTTGTGTTTACTTTGGTTGTACATCGACGCGTGGCGGTTTTGGCCGTTTTGGCTGTGGGATGGGGCTTTACGGCTTTACAGTTTAGTGTTTGCCTTGTTCGTGTCTAGACGGCCAGATCATTCTTCGCTCTCTTATACTCCGCATCTACTTTGGGATTCCAACAATAAGGCTTGATACGAAAAGAAGAAAGAGAAGAAGCAGCGCATGTTCTCAAGCCCGCCGCCCAGCCGACAGATCTCTAGTGGCGGCCACGACAGCGAAGTGTGGACGGATGCTGATGATGCTGATAATTAGACCAGTCGGTTTCCCTACTACTAATCGGGGCTATACCTAAACCCTAAACCCTACACCCTATACTATTTTCGGGGTTCCTCGGTATAGTTGTAGGATAATATGCCCCCCCCCCAACCCTAGTCTAATTATTAAGGCTCTTTCAGTAGAAGCCCAAAAGTTGGAAACCCAATGGCCTCGATCCTTAAGAGTAATGTATAGGGAATCTTAGCACTATTTGGCCTTAATCCGGTTTCCAACTTTATGGGGTTTACTGAAACCCTAAACCCTAAACCGTCTATGTTACCAGAGCATGAAGCCTCGGAGAAGTCGATAGGGTGTATACAATATGGGGGGGCCTCAGAGCTGGAATTGGGTTTTGGAGCAAGATATCGAACATCAAAAAGGGAAGGCTAGTACAAATTTTACCGACTCTTACAGTACGCCTCCGTTTTAGGAAAGGCCGAGGGCAAGTGGGTTCCGAATTGTCAGTCAGCATGGACAGGCAAGTCCACGGATGAGATTGTCAAGGACCTGTGCTCCTCGGCCTAGCAGATTTGGCTTAAGTCAAGCTGTTCAGAGCCTCCGGCGTCGCCGACCAGGAAAACTTAGCGGTGTTGGCCTTTCGTGCCTCTCTGCACAGCCCAAATCCGGGCAAGAGCCCTTTGAACCCTGAATAACACGAACCCTAAGGGTCCATGTACTCATATAGTAGATACATTGGCCTTAAAGTACTCCCTATATAAGTACATTGGGCCTATAAAGTATATAGTATTTTGGTACATGGACCCTTAGGGTAACACGCTCTCGAATTCAAATCCATAAGGCCTGAACACTTAAACCGTAGGCACTCAGCCTGCGGGGAGAAAGTTCCACTGCATTCAACACACAAGCCCAAATCGCAAGCTCTCAAATTAGGGTTTAGGGTTTAGGGTGTCAAAGCCAGGGCAGTTTTGTGTGACGCGTTTGCCGAATGCAGTGTGTGAGCCAACTCTAGTGCTCCATTTACCTGAGTAATGGGCCATTGTTTACATCCTATATGGTTAGCAACCTGCCATTCAAGCAACCAGAGTCCCCGGTAAGCCACCTTCGACATCCATTCGGGCACATCTTGCATTGTCCTTAAACCCTAAACACGAGGGTTAGAGGCTCTGAATCTGAACCTCAAGCCCTACACCCTGAATCCCTAAATCCCTACGTAAGCCCTATACATCCTAAACCTAAACCCTCAAACCCTACAGCCCCCCCCCTGCAACCCCCTCCCCCCCCTCCAACCCCCTCCCCCNCTACCCCCCCGCAGCATCTTCAGTTTCAGCCTGAGGCCTGGATCTTCTGACGAAGATGCCCCTGGGCAAAGGTGTGAGGTTGTCGGTTTTGGGGGGTTTAGGCTCTAGGGTTTAGGCTCTAGAGTTTAGGGTTTACTCCAAGGGTCCAAAGGACCCAATAGCCAGGTACTCGGGTTTAGGAAGGTAGTTATGTCGGTTACTACCTGGACACCTAGGGTTAGGGTTGCCCCAGACCCCCGAATGGCCCTTTAATGGAGCCCTTATGATCCTTAATGGGTATTCAGGGTATATTAGAGGGTAGTCGGGCGGTCTAAAAGTGTCTTGGGTTTTGGAGTTCCCTCTTGAGGGTTAAGTCTTATAGTCCTACGGCGGTTTTGAAGAGGTCCTGACGTACAGGTTCTGGCTCCGGACTGACATGAAGTTCCTGAATTCTCCAGCTCCTCAAAGTCCGACGCCAAAAATGCACGAATCAGAGCCACCCCCTGCCAGTGATAATCCCTCGAAGTCCATCAGTACCAATAGCCACAACGCCCGCAACGCAACATCAGCCGAGGCCTCCCGACTTCGTAGAGGAGGTCTTCCGTGCACAGATCCAAAAGCTGAAGGGGCCTCCCGCCACGCCGGACAAGGCAGAGAGCTCGGGAGCGTTTTGAGCTGCGGATATACGGAGTCAGAGGAATGTGGTGGCTCTGTGAGATGGTTCAATAAGCCATAAGACTTTAAAAGGTGTTAAGAACCTTTGAACTTGGTGGCTCGATCTTTAAATTTGAGACTGGGGGGTTGGGCGTCTGCCCGGTCCGGTTTCTGGGCCGGCCTAAACCTCACCTAAAGGAGGGGTTTAGGGTTTAGGGAAGCATTCGTGAGTCCTCTGTCCGGGTGAGCCCTGTAGCTGCCTCCGCTTGATTTGCCTCAGGGAGGCTACTTGGAGGGTCGGGGGACTTAGTAAGTAGGTAGTAAGTAGACTTATAAGTACCCTAAAAGGGACCCTAATTGGGGTTATGGTACTTAAAAGTCCCTAAAATAAACAGTTACTAAGTCCCCCGACCCTCCAAGTAGTGGATGAGTTCGGAGTGTAGTTACAGTGTAGTTCAGGGTTTAGGGTTTAGGGAGCTCTTCGGTTTGGGGGTTTTGGGTTGCAGCGTCAGTCTCTTTGCATTGCTTTGAGCACGGGGGTCTCTACAGCCCCAAGGGTTTAGGGTTTAGGGTGTCATTCGAAGAGGCGGAGGCCCCACAGTGCCCTACAGCATGGAGCTGAGGCTTGAAGGTTCACGGCTTGCCCTTAGGTGGGTCCGTGTACCGAAATAGTATATACTTCTCTTTAAGGCCAAAGTATATCCAAAGTATATACTGTCTAAATATAATTAAAGAAGTGTATATATATATATACATAGACTAGGACCCCCTCTGCCCCAAGCTCTCCACCCTATATCCAAATCCGCTCCAACACATCATCAGGGCTTCGCGGCTCCGCTGAACATCTTCTTGTTCCAGGCGAGAGCACTCCCAAAGCCTGAACAGTCTCTCTGACATACTATAGGGGCCTAAATAATTACCACTACTATTTTTTGGGGGGGAGGGACCCTTACTTTTTTTGATAGTATAATGGTATTGAAGCCCCTATGTTCAGAAGTTTCAGGTAGTAAGTCGAACACAGTAACCTAAGATAGCCCATCCCCACAATCTCAGGCCCAAACCCATTGGTACTCGCCTTCCGGGTGCTGATCCCATCAAGCCTGCACCCCCAACCGTCGCCAGTGGTTTTGGGTCCAGTGTTTGAATTACATAGGGCGGGCGCATGGTTTCGGTTGCTTTGGGTGACAGCACGCAGCGTAACGGAGTAATGTAGCTAGCTGCAGCACTCTTCCCTATCCATGCTCGACTCACCACCCTCGTCAGCATCATCATTCGGCCATTCCCCAAATCCGCATCCAACCGTAGACCTGTAAACCCTAAACCCTCTAAGCCCCAAACCCTAAACCCCTAAACCCTAAACCCCTAAACCCTAAACCCTAAACCCCTAAACCCTAAACCCTAAACCCTCTAAGCCCCAAACCCGGCTCCTGACGACAGCATGGCATCTTACTCTCAGGAGCTGCAACGACTGCAGAACATCATCGCCATCGTGCGGACGAACCTCAAGTCTCCTGCAAGCTCTTAGGGGGCTCGGTTCGATCGACACATACATATATATATATATACATGTATGTATATATGTATATATGTATACATGTATATATGTATATATGTATATATGTATATATGTATATGTATATATATATATATATATATATAGCTGTATCTGAACATATCTGTCTGTCTGCATGCACGTAAGTGCGTATATGCATCTGCACACACTCACATATATATATATATATATATATATACATATACGTATATGCATTCGTACGTAATGTATGTGTGTTTGTGTATGTGCGTGTGCGTATATATGTATGCATGTATGTATGTTTGTATGTATGTATGTATGCATGAAGGCATGTATGTATGTATGGATGGATGCATGTATGTATGTATGTATGTACGTATGTATGTATTCATGTCTGCATTTATGTATGTATGTATGCATGAAGGCATGTATGTATGTATGGATGGATGCATGTATGTATGTATGTACGTATGTATGTATTCATGTCTGCATTTATGGATGCATGCATGCATGCATGCATGCATGTAGGTATGTAGGTATGTAGGTATGTAGGTATGTAGGTATGTATGTATGTATGTATGTATGTTATGCATGTTATGTATGTTATGTATGATATGCATGTTATGTATGATATGTATGTTATGGTTGCTATGTATGTATGTATGTATGTACGTATGTACGTATGTATATGTGTATGTAGAGGTTTTATATTTGTTTTAGTGTGTGGGAGACGTTTTTGAATATTTGGGGCCTTGCAATTGTTTTTTTCGTGTCCGGCCCGTGATTTCCTGGACCTCCCAGTTGTATACGCCTGCTAGCATGTGAGAGGTAGCCGCACTTGAACCAGAGCAGGGAGACCTAGGAAAAAGCCCCTACATCCTTAATCCGAAACTTCTAAACCCTCAACAGCAGTTACGTAGTCAGATCCTCAAAAAGCCCTAAACCTTACATCCTAAACCGTGATTTGATTTGCCGAGGAGCGTGGCAGCTGCGATCGACGGCACTGTTGTGATGACTACCGAGCTCATGGCTCCTCAGTAACACGAAATTGAGGCATCTGATCTAGGGTTCTAGGGGCTTTAATCGTGAGAATGAGGTCTTATAGTTTGGGGGCTCATTCTAGTAGAATACACTCACTTCGTAGACTTACAATAAGAGCTCTCATGCCTTTGATGGTTAGTGGTGGAGAGTTTCGAACTTTGTAATTAGGCGTCTCTTTTCTTGGGGTATTGGGAGCTTGTGAGTTTTCCTTCAACCGAAAGGCAGCAAAAATGTTCACTCGATGGGCGCTGCCAGAAAGCTTGTCGTGGGACAGAGTACAGAGGGCTGAAAAATGCCAGGAGCCGGTGGCATGTACAGGTCTTGCAGGGTTCACTATACGGTTAGGGTATAGGGTGTATAGACCCACGAACACTGAAGCTAAAGGCTTGAAACCAGCCACAGACCCTGGCCTCGCAAAGTTTGATGGCCTCAGCCCTAGTAGTATCTTTACCATTACTACTACTGTTACCATTATTGTCAATTCGTGTTGCTATGATCACTAGGTTTACGATTTCGTCCACTACGATCATCACGATTATTGTTGCTGTTTTATATAAATCTTAATTTTGTTGCTTCCATAAGCCCAGGAAGATCTCGGCTACCTCTTCGATGCGCGAGTGCCAAGAGGTCCGGATAGGGTCTGAGCTTCAAGAGTTTTAGGGTTTAGGGTTTAGGGGTTTCAGGCTTTTCTGGTTTAGGGTGTAGGGGTTGAGGGTTGTGCAGCTATTTGCAGTGTACCTTGGACCATCGTGTGGGTTGTTTTACAGAGGGTATCCTGGGTGCTTTTTGTGGCTATTGAGGCTTAGGGTGTAGGGTTTGTGTTTAAGGCTTTGACTTTTGGGCTCACATGGCTTGCTCGGGGTTTAAGAGGCTTATATACTCTGCTACTACCCCAATGCACGTTCTCGCTGGTTTCTCTTACCTAGATCCCCAATACCCAACCTTTAAACTTTTTGGGTTCAGTTTAGTAGGAATCGGAAAGTTTAACCTTGTATTTCTGTGGTTTATCGGGGGAGTAAGCTTATGAAGTCTGCACTGGTACATTAGAAGGACTCAACAGAAGTAGGTCGTCGTGGCTGACGGTGAGTCCTAAGCTCCGAACCCTAGGACCCCACCACCTAAAGGCTAAACTGTATACACTCTACACCTCTAGGGTTTAGGGTTTAGGGTTTAGGGCTTTGGTTAGTAGGGAATGGAGGAATGGGGTACAATTATAGCTACTATTGCTACCATTCTTCCAGTCCCCACTAACCAAAGGTAGGAAAACCCCTGCAGCTTAAGTTCGATTCGCCAAACCCCTAACTTGAAACCCTATAAACCCATCACAACCTAAGCCTCCCCACCCCTAAACTGCAGAAACTGTATAAACCTACTAAACCCTAAACCCTATACTGTTACACCCTAAGCCCTAAATCCTGAGCCCCTAAACCCTTAAACCCTAAAACCCCTAAACCCCTTATAGAACCCTTATAGATCCCTTGAAAGGAAGCCCTATGGTATAAACCCCCTAAGCTCCAAAGTGAGAGGTTGGACGAATGACCCCTCGGGCGCGGAGATCTCTTGGCTAATGCCTAATCTTGGAGGCGCCGCCTTTTTTTTGGGATGTGTGGTTTAGGGTGTTAGGGCTTAGGGTCCTTAGGGTTTAGGGTCCTTAGGGTTTAGGGTTTGGCTTAGGGTTTAGGGTTTAGGGATTTCGGGTACAGGGTTGTGTGCGTGACTATAGGGTTGAGGGTTTTGGTTCGATGAACTTGGGATTGAGAGGCTCACTGGTTGTTTTCTGGGTTGAGGGTTGCAGATTAATCCCAAAGGGTCTCAGGTACTGTTATGGGGGATACTTCCCCAAATCATAATAGTAACTCCTAATATAGAAACCCTACATTCTACTATATAGGTACTTTGGACCCTTTGGGAATGGTTTAAAGCTTTGTTTTGCGGCCACCGCTGTTTGGACTTTGAAGCTTTCGGAGTCCAGGCAGATTAAGTCAAACACCCGTGACAACCCCAACCCTCAGTAAGCACAAGATAGTGGATACAAGGAGCTGTTGTCTGTGTAAGGTAATAAGATAGACCTCAAGAGCATACCGACGCCTTCTGGCAGGATGGTTCACCGGCCTTACAGAGCGTCAAGCGCGACTTGGCGAGGAGCTGCAAAGCACGGTAGCACGATAAGCAGGTATTTAGTTCCGCTCTATGAGTGGTTGCATGGCCCTTTCGTATCTCGTGCATCTGTGTGCATGGGCATGTGTGGATGCGCATCTGCGCATTCTAACGTTCTAACTGTCTCCTACGAAATGCATAATGTATGACTGCAAGCCTCCATACATACGTACATTACATACATCCATGCATGCATGCGTGCATGCATGCATATATACATACATGCAGGCACACATACACACACAGATAGTTAGAGTAAAGGACAGACAAGCAGACGGACAGACGAACAGACGGACGTGACGGAAGCACGGACCGAGAGATGAATAGGTAGACAGACAGACAGACATGTACAACGACACATAATTTCTGGGTTTGAGCTCCCGAAGCTTCTCGTCCCCAAACCCAAATCTAACGCTCCAAAAGCGATGGATAGCTCAGGATGCTGAACAACTGGCTGGAGAACGGCCGAGCGGTGATGAAGGCGAGGTGTGATGTAAGGCCTATGAAGCGATGAGCGGCAACACCTACTTCCTCAAACCACGAACCCTCTTTAACTCCACCTCAAGGGGTTGCGCAAAATCCCGACGTTGCAAAAATCTTCTTCAAGTGTGCAAGCTAAGCAAGCAAGCTTTGCCCAGGCAGCTTAAATGGCTAATCACCGAATTAAGGATTGCATGGGCTGCATGGATTTAGATTCACAGCCACTCTCTCAACATTGGAGTCGATTCCCTGGGTCTTCAGGATCCCAGGCCATTTCGACCCGAAGACCGTAGGAGATGATTAGGGTTTATGGGTTCAGGGTTGTGTTACGAGTGTCATGATTACAATTCCATGGTTTTGTACCGTTCTCCTCCGGGGTGAATTTAATGTCTAGTGATTAACCAACAGCGACATCACCGTTCTCATGATTATAGTATTGTGTGATGTGAGGCCCTTAGGTTTTAAGGTTTAGGGTTCTGGGGTGCAGGGTTTCGACAGTTTGGGTGTTGAGGGGGTGCCTGGAAACGAGCGGAACTTAGCTGGGATAATTTAAACAGGACTTTCGGGGTTTATGATACTTAGGGAACCCTGCAATGGATAACATCACTCACTGTGCGCCTAAACCCTACACCCATCACTAAGCCCTGAACTGCAAACCATCCCCGAAACCGTCAGCCCACAGCTTCGAGGCCTATTGGCTCACGGGCTTCACCAATGCACAGGGCTTCTTGACGGGCATGCGACAGGAGGCGATTCTGCTTTCGAAGTCTAAAGACACTCAATGCTAAAGTAGAACAACCAACCCCATAACCCATCTTTAGTAATTAGCCCTTCATAGGGGCTGAGTAGGGTCTGGTAACAGGAAGTAGCGTGGCTCCACTGTGTAGAGTTTAGGATAACGTGAAGACCTGAAAGCTGATAGTCCGAGGGGCGAGCTGCGCATATGGAGCTTTTAACTACGTACATTACGGGTTTAAGGTATATTATACCGATACCTTAAATCCGGAATGTTAAAGCCAGACCCTTAACATGGTTGAGTGTGGAGGCATTGCTTGCAGCGTATGTGCTACAGAGTATCGAATAGGCAGGCCACTCGCTTCCCCAAAAGGGCTTCTACTGCTCTTGAGTCTTCGAGTGTTTAAGTACCCCGAAGCAATATGTATTTGGGCGTGTGAGGCTAAGGCTGCATGATGCTAGTTTTCGGTGAGCATGTATCTGGTCCTGGATGTTATTATGAAGATGCTATTTGCAGGGAAACCCTACTGCACGTACTTCTGGATCACACTCTGAGGCTGTATATCGTAACTTCGAGCTCGCACTGATAGTCCATAGGCCCACATCCCGAGACCCTATAGACTTTGAATCCCTGTGCCCTAAACTTGTTCCAAACGACACTTGCTCTTGGCTTAGTGGATTGGTTTCTTCAAGCCCTTGGGTTCAGGTCGCCGGCAGTTTCCATGGGCCATGGCTACAACATAAGAGCCCCAAAATTTCCAAATTTTCATGGTACAATATTGAATAACATCGTTGCAGGGACTATAGGGAGATATCCCGTGATGTTTTGAGCTATTCCGACCTCTACATTATTTCGGCAAAAAGGGGTTCCTAGATTCTTTGGTCTTAAATGGGTTCCTGTAGAGCAGCTTCAGGGCTCAGTAGCCATGTGCATTTTGCATTGAGAACTCTAGTGCTAAAGTGCGCACTCGATATATGGGCCTGTGGATAATGGCACGAGACAGGTGACGCGTCAGCACAAGAAAGATCAATGGGCCCTGGATGATGTCATCTCGCACACAGAGGTGTACCTGGGCTGACCATGAGCATGCTAAACTCGAACTTGTATTTTCGGCGTTGCTTGTCCTGTTACCTTGTGTGTGGTTGTTGTTGGCTGTACAAAGAACTTAAGGTGTCGTCTTGGCTCCGTAAAAAATTACGTAGACTGTTCTGGATCCCTGGAGGCATCTTCAGTCAAGCGGCTACCGATACAGTCAGTCCTTGGACTTCAGCAGTTTAAGACTCATGCTACGAGCTTGCACCCTAAACCCCAATAAACCCTGGACCTCTCTATACTCACAGGAGTTGTCTTCCTTTGCACTGAATTTGGGGGCCTAACGAATTAGAGTGTGGCCTTGGGGTATAGTAGAATATAATTGTGTACGGACTTTTACCGGGTAGTTGCTGTAACTATATTTAGACCCCTGTGCCGGCGAGACCGGCACTTGACTTAGTGATAGTGGTGACATGAAATGCCGTTGTTGCATTGTTGCCCGTCTCTTTAAAGCAGAATACCAACGATTTGAGGCGTTTAATGTGCACTTTGGCGATTAAGCAGACTGCCTTCGTTCTGCTACCACAGGAAAGCGATGAATCACCCAAGCCCATGAGACCTACACCTTGACCCTAGAGCCGAAACCCCTATTATACAAACCCTCAGAATCGAGTATGAAGCCTTTGTGGAACCTTTTCAAAAACCTGGAGCCCAAAACCTTAAACCTTAAACGCGTTCCCGGCCGGTCCGTACCCGAGGCTTCCCTACGACATGGAGAGGATCCGAGAAGTTCCTGAAGAGGGACAGCAGCACGGTGGCAGGAGGTTGCTCTTGGACTTGTTGGGTTTGGGAGTTAGGGGCATCGTTCAGGGCCTAGGAGTCTAGGGCGCAGGATTCAGGTTTTGGGACAGGAGGTTACAGTTGGACTTGTTGGGTTTGGGAGGTAGGGCTTCGGGGCATCGTTCCTGGCTCAGGCTCTTGGGCTCCGGATTCTGGTTTAGGGTCACCGGAAAGCTTGGGAAGCAGGTGAAGAGAAGGCACACAAGGCTCCGGGGAGGAAGTGGTGCGTGTCTGAGGGTGGAGAGGTCGGGTTTAAGCGTTCCAGTTACAGACGAAGATGAATGTTAAGGGACCGTAACAAGGTTTACTTTCCAGGGTCCAGGGTTCCCCTAGGGTTCTATAATGTTAAGGCTTTAGCGGTTGATTCAGTGATCAGGTGTGCAGGGTTCTTTCGGTTGATGGATTACAGCTTCGGGGTTCCAGGCCTCCAGAGTTTTGATTTAGAGACAGCCTCGTTAGCGTTTTATGAGTTGTATTAGTAGGGCTGTAGGTTCTAGGTCTTATACCCATCAAGCTTTCGAGGTAGATGTGCGTGTGTGTGTGTGTGTGTGTCTCTTCTAGTCGCTTAGTCCAGGGCAATCCCGGAAGCCTCCACGAACCCAGAGTTGAGGTTCTAGGACGCTAGGTGATTCTGGTGCAGGGTTCGGCAGTTGGGGTTGAGGGCTAAGGGAGTTTAGGGTGAAGGGCCTGGATATACCTAAAGGCTCATACCCTACCCCTTTAATTTAGGGTACCTGCTTTTCTATATAACAGATCCTAACTAGATAACTAGGTACCCTAAAAAAGGGGTAGGGTATGAGCCTCTAGGTAGGGATAACCCTCAACCCTAAACGGCGGGTACTCATCCAACAGCCCGAAGCTTGAAAAGCTCAGCTCCCCAATACCCAACCTCTAAATTTTTTGGCTTCTTATAGTTTAGTAGTAACCGGAAAGTTTATCCTTTACTTCTGTGGCTGATTGGGGAAGTAAGAAAAGGATCCCGTTTAGCTAGGGCTGGGTTAAAACTTAAACTTCTCCCTGGTGCTTGGTAGGGAATGGGGGAATGGATATCGGCGACTATTATTGGGGATTATATAGTGACTACTATGGTGATCCATTCTCCCATTCCCTACTAAGAACCAGACAGACTTTCGGTGTCCAGGATCTGGGCTTCGACTCACCAGAAACCCCCCCCCCCCCNGGGGGGGGGGGGGGTTTTTGGGGGTCGAAGCCCGCCACCCTGGACCCCGAAAGTCGTCCTGGTTTTAAGAAGGGAAGGGCGGAAGGGCTACCAAAAGTAGTCACAATTAAACCCCAAAAAAAAGCACCGCCTCTTCTTTCCCCCTCCCCCTCAAAAAGCCCGGACACACTGTGGGGTCCCGGGTCGCGGCCTCCCCCCCCCCAAAACCCCCCCCCCCCCCGCTCCATCCAAGATCCTCAACTTTGAAGCCAACAGCTCCCAGAGCCACCCCAAAGCTCCATAGGCTCCAAAACTGCGACCTCAATGAGGAGCCCTCATCCCTAGAATCTTCGAGCTTGAACCCTGAAACCACAAAAAAAAACCTGTAAGCCAAGCGCTTTATGCTCTGAACCCGCAACCCTATATGCCCTAAACCCTAGAAGCCATAAAACCCTGACGCCTCGCAGCTCAATTAGGAACATCTGGGGTCTCTTCATTGAGTGAGGGCGCTGGAGCCGACAGGACAACCACCCGGCTGGACCTAAAATAGGGGGTTTGGGGTTTAGGGTTTAGGGACTTGATGATTAGACCAGAGTTTGTGAGCTACAAGGTTTAATGTAGGCGTCCGAATGTTAGTTTGGAATAGGATTTGGGGTATACGACAGTGTAGTAATATGGGGACTATAAGGCTACTGAAGGCGGAATTGTTAGTAACACTACCCCTATATAATAGGGCTTGCCTACTGTTTGGAGGGTTTGGGCGTAAGGGGCCGGTTGGGGCTGAGGTTTTGAGGGTTTGTTGATTAAGGTTTCCCTAAGGGTCCAAGGGACCCAATAATTCGGTACTCAGATTTCGGATAGTACTTATGTAGGTTATAATATTCGGGAGAGTATATGATCCTAAACCCTAAACCCTAAACCCTAAATTCCGTATGATCTTTTAGGTACTTGGACCCTTGGACTTTCGGGTCTGCGCATCGGGTCTGGGGTGCGGGTTTGGGTGGGTTCTTCATGCGGGCAGCAGGTTGCAGGGGCGTATTCTCTCAGACTTGGACCCGTGGGATGATCCTCCGTACTGGAAGGAGGAGATTCTTGAATCGGGTTAGCAAAAGGTGTTCAGGGAGTAAAATATGGTCCGCAGACATGTCAATAAGCTTTGCGTATCCTAGGAAATGCGAATGAAGGATTTGTTTGAAGCTCCCACCGCCGTATGTGCTGGTTCAGACTTATGTTTCTAGTTTTGGAGACCGTGCGTTCGCCCTTGCCCTTGCGACAGTACGTGCATGCCGGAGACGGTGAAGCCAAACACGTGACTCAGAAGGTCCAAGTACTCCCTTTTCTAGGACCTTAGGGCATCTTTAGGTATCAAAAACTATAAATAATAGGACGACTCGGACCCTTGAAACGAGACTTGTGATTCGAAGCCTTTCAGCGTGCTCGTGCCTGCAAGGACACGAGTTTAGGGTTTTGTGCCTGCGAGGCCTGAGTTTGGGCAGAATCAATTCATTGGTCTGCCCGGAGGCCGATGTTATCTTGACGCCAGGCTCCTCTGCAATCCTCTATCTCCACCCATGCTTCTGAGCCACAACAAGCTCTGCATTAGGGGTAGGCACGCCGATGTGCGCGATGAGACCCTACATCCGCACCCTAAACCCTGAAGCCCTCCCCCACTAAGCTTGGCAATAAGGGGATGAGCTCAGGGTATACTAGTATAATTAAGGTAGGAACCTGATTAAGCAACCCTAGGCCTATAACCCCAAAATAGTAGGATTCATAGAAGGAACCCTAATAAAGGCCCAAGGTTTCTGAATCAGGTTCCTACATCAAACCCCCCAAAACCCTTATAGTACCCTTTGAAGGAACCCTTATAGAACCCTAATAAAGGCCCAAGGTTTCTTAATCAGGTTCCTACATTATCCTTAACTCATGCCCAGATTGCCAAGCTTAGCCCCAAACCCCAGCCCCACACTCCGATTTCGCAGCACGGCCCCAAAGCCTAGGTGTCTTAAACTCCTGAGCCGTCCTGGCCCAAAGATCTACAACTAATTCCAAACCACGAACCCTAAAACCAGAAGCCTTAAAAGTACAACTAGTTCCTACGCCGTAAATCTTGAGCCCTAAATTCAACTCCTAAACCGGCCAAAAGCTTTGTTTTCTTCCCAGGCCTTATTTGAGTTTTAAGCGGTCATCATCTGAGTCGCTGTCAAAAACCTTGTTCCTTGTTTTCTTCCAGACTTTAATGTAGGGGCCTTAATAATTACCTAAAACTATTGTGGGGGTTCCCTATAATAATTGCAGTATAATGGGCCCTAAAAGCCCTATTCTAACTATTAAGGCCCCCCGTACAGATCGCTTCTAGACCCCTTGAAAGGAACCCTGTAAAGGAGCCTTATTCCAATTATTAAGGCCCCTCTATAGTTGATTCCTACGCGGTTGAGCCGCAGGACTCCACCCTAAACCCTAAACCCTGAACCCTAAACCGTTCCAGGACAGCAGGATCGAAGAGTCGGAGCCCAAGAAGCTCTTCACATCCATGCCTGCAATCTTTGTCACGGCCACGACGGCAAAGGACCTGAAGGCCGGAGGGGAGTTTGGGGGTTTTGGGTTTAGGGTTCTTGAGGTCAGGGTTCTTGAGGGATTGAGGGTCTAAGGTTTTTCGGGGTGTAGGGTTTAGGGGTTTAAGGTTTATAGGGTTTAGGACAGACCATTCGGAATATTGCGAAGGCACGGCTTCCAGGCGGTTGGCTTCAGGGTGGTACAATGCTACAAGTCCAGTGTTTGCGGTTTTTCAGGCTGCAGGGTTGATATGGCTTTTCAGGGTCCAGGGTTTCGGGTAGAGGCCTTTCAGGGGTTTGATCAGGGGCTAAGCAAGCAGGATTTCAAGAAGGGTGCAAGTGGTGTAATTTCAGGGTAGTCCCAGAAGGGCACAGACGATCCTCAGTCTTAGCTGGTTACTGGCTCGCCTTGCTGCTTTTAGAGATTTGGACTTGTTCACGGTTGACGGCAGCTGCGGCTGAGACATCTTCGGACAGTGCAGTTCTGCTGTGTCTGCTTCTTGCGAACCACCTCCTCTGCAGTATGGTTGTCCTTCTGAATATCTGCCCTGTCCTTGAAGTGATAGAAATAACTCTGTCGTCAAATTTGTTGCTAGCGTTGGTTCTTATTACAGGAAGGCCGAGCAATACCAGGCGATTTCAATTCGGCACCTCAACTTTCGTCACGAACACGAGACATGTGTGGTTTGATTTGATATGCTTGGAGTTGAGCCCTCAGCCCTGAAGCCCAAAACCTGCAGATCACCCTACACTTTTTCTTGGGGTACCTAAGTATATGGTTAGGATCTTTTCTTTTTAGAAAGTCGGTACCCTAAAACGGGGTGGGGAATGACCCTCTAGGTAACCCGTGAAGACTAGTCTGACGCAGAACAGTCTCGGACTTGTTCTAGAACCACAAACTACCGGCCACCACGAACCTTGCAACATGGAGCTAGCACCCTACCAACATTCTGAGCGATGCAGGAAGACAGCCAGCCACTGCCCTGATCTCCACTTAAGCCCAAAACTTGTTTCGGGTTTAGGGTTCAGGGCTTAGGTTTTTGAGCGCCGCTTAAGCACGAGGCGCTAATATAGGGGCCTTAATAATTACGTATACTAGTTTGGGGGTTCCGGATTATAATGATGGTACAATGGGCCCCAAAGCCCTATTAAGGCCCCTATATTAAACCCTTATAGTACCCTTATGGTATCCCTTAAAGGAGCCCTTTAAAGGAACCCTATTAAAATTATTAAGGCCCCTATATGCCCCTATATTACACATTCGACCAAAACCTCAGACCTTGATCTCGACGGCCGACCGCCTACCTACGAAATGGGTCGCACGCCTTTTTGTAGAAAGTACGGTTGATGACTACACCATAATTCCCATAGTTTAGGGTCCTTAAGGTAGTGCAGGATTTATATCATCAACAGTATCAACTCATAGGTCCTACCATTATAGCTGTAGTATAATCTACCGCAAACCCTATTTGGGAGTTTCCGAAAATTAGGGGTACCTTATTTTGGGGTCCTTATAATAAGGATCCTACTATTTAGGGTACTACATTCGGGTCCCCTATTTTCGGAAACTCCCATTTGGAGTACTCCCACATTAGCCCTCAGACTGGGGTCGCTTTCCGAGATCGGAGTACTGAGTGCTACCTTCATCCAGGGATTGAATTCTGCTAAGGGCTGTCTTCGGGCTCAGGGTCTACTCTGGGCTGGTGTACCTTGACCTACCAAAACCTACTTTTTTGTAGGTTTTTATTATAAACCCTAATATGAATTTTATAGGGACCCTACAAAAAAGTAGGTTTTGGAGGGTTAAGGTATTAGCTAACCGAAGTTTGGGTTCGAGCGTCGGCTTTGGGGGTCAAATCTTGCAGGTCAAGAGGTTGAATTCCTGGACAAACGCCATACAGTAGAAGCCAGAAAGTTGGAACATGGCTTTAGGAGGATTGGTGCTAGGATCCCTTATACTTTACCTTAAGGGCATGAGGATAATGATGTTCCAAGTTTCTGGCTTCTATACTATAGCTTGCTATGTCCTCGTAGCCGCCCTACAGAGGTATAGAAGCCTCATATGCCGATAAGAAGCTTATTTCCCAAACCATTTGCACACGCAGGCGATGGGATTGAATTACGGACCCCACGGCCCTTACAACACCGCCGTCTACAAGTATCCGAAGCGCAGCGCTGTCCGCACTCTTGGCAATGGGATCGAGAGCCTTTTAGGGATCTCTCCAGGACGATGTAGGATTTGGGGAATGGTGTACGACTATGAACTACTTGATGTTCGAGGTGTCATTTTTGTCATTGGCTCTTGCAAAAGCCTAGAATCTTGCAAGCCTGAATCCAACAAAGTGGCAGCAATGGCAGCCTTTTGGCACGGAGTGCTTTGAGATTATAGCTTGTAGGTCTCCTGTTCGGGACGTACTGCATCGCTCCCAGATGCATCGTTATTCCATGACCTTGTATCGCCTTTTGGTGGCTGCTGTTCGGACTTTGCTTCAACACTCGCAGTCTGCAGCGCACATGTGTGCACACAATTGTTTGGTGTGCTTTGTGGTTGTGTGTGTGTGAGGGTGTGTCCATGCTCATGCCCTTTCAGGCTATAGGGCTGTGCAGACCGGCTGCACGCTTTTCTGCGAATTCCCTCAAATCTTGTAACGTGTTGCCCAAGGCAACGACCGTTACCTCATCTTCCGCATGATGCTCCGAACGGAGATGCATCCTTATCACTGGCAACGCGGCTTACTTTTTCAGACTTTCCGTTCAGGCAGGCACCCCAGGATCAATTTCATAATTTGCAGTTTCCGAAGGTCCAGCTGTACTAGTTCTGGGCGCAGTTGCAATTCTGAACTTGCAGCTGCTAATGATGTGCTTTACTAGAATATCATACACAATAACAAACTATATATGATAGACTATATGAAGTATTTCTTGCTGAAGTCTTCGGCCACTGACATAGTTTTATGCTAGGGCCTAGGGCGCAGGTTCTACCTCGCCTAAGTGGAGCGACGCTAAGAACTCTGCTTAGCAGTAGCCTTTTGTCTCCGAGCCGTCAAGATCATTGCGACGGTTCAACAATGCCCCAGAACCCTTAACCCTAAGCCTAACCCCTACAGAAAGCACTCAGCTCTGAACCGGCAGGCGTCTCCTCAGCATCCAATGCATGGTGCAAGACCTCTACAACTAAGTCACAGGATTCTGCCAAGCCCCAACACCAGACTAAACCCTAATGTAGACACCTGAGTATTAAACAGACGTTCCTTAACGGCCCCTCGTTTTCTGATCCCTAGTACATTCCGGATGCTGGGAAAGTCCCACACCACACTCCGTTGAATACTGTGCTAGAATTAACTATCAGATCTGAACACTCAGTTACCTGGTACCCGGTAAGCCCTTGGCCCTTGACCCTCAACGCCGAATCCGGTTGCTGTGGGTGCTCAGGAAGCTCAGAGGTGTCTGTCTCGTGGCGCAGACGGAGTGATCGAGCGGCTCAGCCGCTTTAGCAGTGGTGTGTGTGTGTGCGTATGTTATGTAAATAAAAATAAATAAATAAATAAATAAATATATATATATATATATATATATGCATGTATGTATGTATGTATGCATGCATGTATGTATACAGATTGATGGTTAAACATGTATATATATATATATATGCGTGCACACACACCTACATCCGCATGTACATATACATACACCTATTCATATGTACCTACACAAGCACACACACAGATATATATATATATATGCACATACTTACGTACATACACATATACCTATACACAGACATACGCATATACATATACCTATACATGTACACAGTCATATACAATTACATATACATTTACTAGTGTATGTATATATACATATATATATATATACACACACCTACATTCGTACACACATATGGATGTGTATATATATATATATACACGTACATAAACGTGTGTATATATTTATGTATATATATATATATATATATATATATATTTATATATAATCATATATATATATATATACGTATAAAAGTGCGGGCGCTCAGTTTCCATGGCTTGCTTCAGCTAGGACACCGGAGAGGCAGACGTGTCTCATGTTCCTGGTGCATGGCAAGGTTGTAAGGGTTTATAGCTTCAGGGGGGTTTGGGTTTAGGTTTAGGGTTTTACAGGGTTTAGGCCTAACTGGCCTCCCTAGATGAGTGATGTTCAAAGCTGTCGGGTTTGCATCACTGAGGCCACCGCAGCACGTGCGCCGCCGTCATGGGGGAGTGGACAAAGCGTGAGCAAAAAGCATTTAGGAAGTTAAGGGTTCCAGATGGTTCTGCCGTTTTCGCTTACATGTCTTGTAAGGTTACGTTTGTCGTATTTACCGTTTGGGTTCAGGGGTTTCGGATTTTTGAGTTCAGGGCTCTAATCGCGTTCTGAAAGTGGCAGCCTTGTTGGCTCCTATGTTTCAGCAACAGCAAGACCACGCTTCCGCCGCCACTTCCCCGCGGCCATCGCGCGTGAGCCGTACAGGCGTCACAAGCCGCATAGAAGCTTCAGAAGCGCCGAGAGACTGACACACAGACTGCCTTTGTCCTTGAACCTGACTATGCAGGCCCAAAGAAGGACATCCAATTCAACCGGTCACCCCTTAAACCCCACACAACTCCAGTGGAAAGATCGCTCTCGACCTGCTTCGTGGAAGCTGTGCTCAGCGAGAGCTGCAGAGCATATGGCACTGCCGCACCTTCGTCCCGACTCTGCCTTTGTTTGCTTGAGGTTGTTTAAGCATGTTATGGGAATGTAATGGCTTCATGCAGTTTGAGCTTTTCTTCGACGATTGAAGTTTAATGGCCCAATAGTAGTGCCCTCATCCTCCCCCTGCCGAATACAAGCTAGGTGCTTTTTGGGTTCTCACTGGGTAGCGACACATGTTAGACCAGGGGCATTCGGCCCTTGTGGAGGCTGTCTGCAGTCATAGACCGCTTCTGCATTAGGCAAGGAGTGGACTCTAAACCTAGGGACCCCAAAAGCACATAAGCACCAGCATTGTAAAGGGATATCCCTACCTTATTGGGCTTCATTATAAGGGGGTGTATATGGGATATCCCTATCCTAATTTTTGCTTATGTGCTTTTTGGGGGCCCTAAAACCCTTTCTTCCTAAACCCTAGGCCAAATCTCTTCGCCCCTTGGTCCCGGTTGTAGAATTGGGTCTACAGCCGCTTCTTTAGTGTTCACATTGTGGTAGAAAGTTTGATACGGAGCTCTGAATGATTAGCGATAACATGCCCTTATAAGCCCTGCGGAATTATCGTATGATACTGTATACCCATGTGTAATTATGGTTTAAATTTAGGGTTTATAGGTTTATAGAATGGTATAGCCCCACCCACCCCCCCTCCCTTCACCCCTGCTCGATATATCCATGCCCCTATGTTGCAAAGCCTTTCAGGGTTTGGGTGTGTGGTTCAAGGTTCTGTGGAAGGTGTAGGGTTTAGCGGGTTAGGGTTTAGGGGCTTGGTGTTTACCCATAGGCCCCATAGTGGTTCCTTTTGGGGGGTTCATATCTAGAATTCTTTAAGATGATCCCAAAAAGGAACTACTATGGGGCCTATGCGTAGGAATCGCGCGTCCGACATGTATCTTCGGAGAAGCTCATGGCTTCAGTCGCCAGGTGCTATCCCCTAAACCGTACCTTAACCCTGAAGAACCTACCTTTTTGAGGATTATATGAGGAAATTATAATCGGGAACCCTAAAAAGATAAACTATTCAAGGTTAAGGTAATCCCCGACCGAAACCCAGGAAGGGCCGAGGTTTAACAGGAACTACAATAGAGACTATATCCTGAACCCTAAACCTTAAAGCCTAAACCCTAAACCTTAAACCCTAAACTCCCAAAAAGGAACTACAATGGAGACTAGAATGCTCCTAGCTAGCGATTTTGTGAAGAGAAGAGCCTGTTTTTTGAGACACAGCACATGAGGGATCAGGGGCCTCAGCAAGTCGGCTATGCTTACTTTGGGTGGTTTTCATGTGCCCTTAATTCATTCGACGCTACTTGCAACCTTCGGTCACGATGAAGACGACGATGATGACGATGATCATAGTGGTGATGGGGATGATGTGAGTTTCGGCAAGAAAGAGGAGTCTACGTCTCTACACCATACGGCCCAAGACATACACTCTCAACAACGCCGGGTCGGCGAAGTGGCTCTGTACAGAGGGATCTTTTCAAGTGGCGCTTGCCAAAATTGGGTAGAGACAGCAGGCCGCGATTCAATTGTGGACAGACTAGTTTCAGGCAGAGTTTACCCTGGCTAATTGTGGCACAGCGAGTTTGAATGCGTCGGCCTCAATCTCTGCACTCTGCATGTCCGAAGAGCCAGAGCAGAAAACGCTGCCCGAGCCACGGCCAAACAATTTGCGATCACGGTTTAGCCTCTCTTATTACAGGTTTGCGGTCAAGAATGTTGTATTCAGTCTGCTGTATGCAACAATTATAGGCAATCTCTTTCCGCGACTTGAAACAACGCATAGTTGCAACTGGGGGATGCGAAAAACAACGAACAACTGCGGCAGTGTCTCATTGATCTGTGTAAGAAGCGTAGCAAGGGTTCCATTCTAGACAGCAGACCGGACCCCAAAGAGTCTTAAATTCTTGGAGGTCGAGCCTATACTTCGTCTTCTGTCAGCTCTTCCTGTGGCTCGCTCCCCACTAGAACTGATTCCTTTGCATGCCCGATCTCACGAAAAGAGTGCGATGGTCTGGGGTTTCGGCATCGGCAGTGTTGGTGGTTGTCTTGATGCATTTGCTGTCTTCGTCAATGTCACCTTCTTTCATGAATGCGGCGTCCTGACTCATCAGCCCCCATTATGCCGGATTACGACAGCAGAAACCGTCCTGTAGCTCTTGCCAGGAGAGGTGGGTAACATTGCAGGCGTCAGCTCTTACTCTATGCAAGCCGCCCTGCCCTGGTAAGAGCAACGCCTCTGCCCGAAACCCAGAAAGATTGAACGTGAGACCTGCACCTAGACCTTCCAACCTAGCACTCTTGTCTTTGATTTTCTTATTCGAAGAACCAAACCATACGTAGGTCGTCCCAGAAAGGTATTACATCATAGCTACTACGTTGCAGGGTCTAGGTAGTTCATGGACTTCAATCTAGAAGGTCTGGGGTTTAGGGGTAGCTCAGCGTAGACTTAGTCATCATAGACTTTTCGCGCTGGATAGCTCTTGTCAAAATCCGCGATCTCCCCCATCACAAAGCCTGAACCAGGCATTCCAGCAACACCCTGAAGTCTCAGATACTGATATGCTGCCTGCCGGAGCAATAGTATTGTATTAGCGTGATGTATGCACTGCGATACAAAACGATACGATAAGGTATGATATGATATGAGATCGTGTGTACATGTTTCAAGGGTTGGAAGCTTCCCGGTTCCATTTCTTTCCAGCGCCGAAGGGTTGAGGGTTTAGGGATTAGGGCTTACCTTAACCCTGAAAAACCTACCTTTTTAGGGTTCCGTATTATGATTTCCTTATATGAGTCCTTAAAAAGGTAGGTACTTTAGGGATTAGGGTTTAAGGTTTAGTTCCAAAGCATCTACACCCTAATGTAGGAACCTGATTAAGAAACCTTGGGCCTTTATATTAGGGTTCCTTATATGAATCCTAATATATTGGGGGTCAAAGGGCCAGAGTTTCTTACTTAGGTTCCTACATTAAACAATGTGAAGCTCTGCAGCAGATTCCAAGAGTGAAACTGAATCCACAAACCTGCGTCCCCAGAACCATAAGCTTGAATCCATATACATGTATAAACATACCTGCGTACGTATCTAAACATACACATATGTACATACATATATATATATGTACACACACACAGATAAACACACACACACACAGGCACAGCCACAGACACACGCGCTCTCTCTGTCTCTCTCTCTCCCTCGCTCCCTCCCTCCCTCCCTCCCTCCCTCCCTCTCCCGAAAGACAAACCCTAAACCGTCCCCTGCACGAGCCTGGAGGCATCCCTCCATTCCCTCCGCCGTGCCTCCGGCGCTCTGCGGAAGGCGGGCTGCGAGGCGGGCAGAAGAGCAGCTCCAGCATTATAGTCTCCATTGTATAGTTCCTTTTTGGGAGTTTAGGGTTTAAGGTTTAGGTGTAGGGTTTAAGGTTTAGGGTTCAGGATATAGTCTCAATTCTAGTTCCTTTTTGGGGTTACCTTATAGGATCCTACATATAAAAAGGGAACTACAATGGAGACTACAGGTACCATCTGTAAGGTTTGTAGGGTTCAGGCCCGAGGAGGGTTTAGTGTTCAGGGTTTAGGGGTTTAGGGGTTTAGGGGTTAGGGGTTAGGGTTTAGGGGTTTAGGGGTTTAGGGTCTCGGGGTTTGGGGTTCAGGGGTTTAGGGTTTAGGGCTTTCGGGTTTAGGGGGTTGGGGTTTAGGGGTTTAGGTTTTAGGCTTTAGTTATTTTTCATTTATAGAATTTAGGGCATCATGACCAGCAGACCAGCATCAGCCACTGCTACAGGCCGTCAGGGCATAAGCTCAAGCCGAACGGACTTCAGGGTTAAGGCTGGGTGTTGGTATCGTGTCTACGGAGTCAGGTGTTGGCTTCCTTTTGAGGTTCAAATCTGGAACGAGGGATTAGGGTTTGCAGGGCTTAGAGTTTAGGGTGTAAGGTGTATATAGGTTTCGAGGTTGTGGTTTTGGGGTATTTCTTGCCGCAAGGTGGGCATGAAGTGCCACGAGTTTCTGGCACGGTCTTGCTGATTTGCCTCTCACGAACAATAACTATACAGTCAGTTTACCTGAATCAAGCAAGAAGACCCAAAACATAAGCCCTAAACCCTAAATATTAAAATCCTAAGCTACGCCTGAGCTCTTGTGCTTTCTGTTGCCTGCTTGACGAAGAAGTATATTCTGTTCATGCCGATCAAATCCTGAAATAGAGTTTTTGGTTTCAGGGTTCAGGGTTCCTTTTAGGGTTTGGGTTTATTTGAGGCTTTTTGAGTTTAGCATTTCGGGTTTAGGTTTAGTTTCGGGTTTTAGGGTGTAAGGCAGTGTTGGGCTTAGGATTTGTGATTCCCTGCTGGCGTCCTGAATTTCAGACGGAGCGCTTCATGGTTTTGGTGCCATTTTTTTTTTTTGGGGGGGGGTTCAAAGTTATTATCCTTCTGTTCTCATCATTGTTACGAGTAACATGATGTTTATGTGAGGATCAGGCAGGCCGCCCCAAAAGAACCCAATGCCAGAGCCAATTTTTTGGTAGTGATATTGAAGATCACGGCTACCCATGCAGAACCCTACATCAAGCAGGGCCGTTGTTCTGAGTACTACGTTTCTGGAACCCAAACCCTTTAAACAACTCCTCATAACCCTATAAAGCCTCGAACAGTCTTAAACCCCTAGCCCTAAATTCGCAACCGCTTGAAACCCAAGTGACAATCCTACGGCTGATGGACAAAATCCTGCATTACCCATTATAAGGAATATACCATAATTCCCATAGTTTAGGGTCCTACCTCCAATCCCGTGGAGGGCTCCGTTTGGGCTCACTTCGCCGCACGCCTTGCAGAATTGCCCAGCAGCGAGCTGGATGAGGTGAGTTTGCCTTGCGTTGATATAGGATGTTGATGGGGATAAACCCTAATTAAACCTAAACCCAATACCCACATTTGGCTTCTTTGGATTGGTGGGGTGGGGATCCAACCTTTCTTACGCAACTCAGGAAAGCTGCAAGGCTCACTGCTTTAGCAGGCACGGCGCATAGGAGTTTGGGTGCGTGGTTTTGCGCTCATAAAGTTTCCGGGAGTGACAGTCTGGTGTCGACGCAGCAGCCGCAACTTGAAACTTGTAACCTGTTTGCTTTCATCTTTGCATTTCGGCACCTGCCAGAAAGTGACTAGCATAAAACTTCATTAAGCCTGACCTGAGCCCCCAAAACCCTAAACCCTAAGCAAAAGTCCTACTAGACCCGACCCCGACATACACAGCAGCCAAGACGTCAAACGAATTCGCACAGGACGACAGCCATGCCTTGGCTTGGTTGGCAGTCTGCCCGGCAAGCTTTCAGACAGGGCTGTTTTTTGATATGGGGACGGGCTTTTTGGCATGCGGGCGCCCTTTTTGGAGGGGGATCCTCAAAAAAAAAGAAATTGGGCTACAACAGTATTAGGTCCCTGGATTTCTGCAACCTCCTTGTGCCGTGGCCACAACACGCAAGGGGTTGAAGCCTAAATGGGTTCTATATCATAGTCATACTACAATGTACTACAATGTCACCTAAAGCCGCTTGCCTAAAGCTCATTCTAATATACGAACTCTTACGGCCCTCCATACTAATCGTTTGGGGGGTGAGAGAGGGAACCTGAAACTCTGAAAGCTGCAGCGCGGAATTCCTTGGTATCTTTCGCGTCATGGCCTGCAGCACTTCAGGTTCTTCGGTTTAGGGTTTAGGGTTCAGGGTGGGTCAAGGGTTTTAGGGCCACGGTGGACTCCCTTTGTCAACTGCTGTTTCTGGTGCTGCTGCCGCCACCACCACCACAGCCACCATTATCGCCAATGATTCTTAACCTGTCTTCACCGTGGTTTGGTACGGTATTAATTGTACTGCTCTGCGTGAGGATTTTGATGACATCGTCGCAATGATTCGGGAGTTTCCGAAAATTAGGGATACCTTATGTTGGGGTCCTTATAATAAGGATCCTACTATGTAGCGTACTATGTTGGGGTTGCCTATTTTTGGAAACTCCCATTCGTGTTTTAGCATCTTTGATATTGCTTGCCTCTCGCTGCTGTGAAAAAGAGCCCTAACGGAGCGGAAGGCCTCCACTGGTTCTACCCAGAGAACCCAATACCCCTTGATTAAGGAATATACCTTAAATTATAGAGGCCTTAATATTATGATTTAAGGTATTTCCTTAATTAAGGGGTATTGGGATCTCTGGAGAGAACCCAATACCCCTTAATTGAGGAATATACCTTAAATTATAGAACCCCTAATATTATGATTTAAGCTATATTCCTTAATTAAGGGGTATTGGGATCTCTGGGTATGCATGTTGCTAGAACGCTGCAGAGGACGTTGGTACGAAGCGACTGACCGTCAACGGTTCTGCTGCGCTGTGATCGAATAGCAGCAGAAAGTGGTCCCATGTACTTCTAGGCCAGCTACGATCTATTCTGTAGCTAGTGTTATGGAAGGCACCACCAGAGGCGACCCAAGTCAGAACAACCAGGGCCTTTCTGCCACATATTCCCTCCTGACAGCCGACAGCCTTCAGATAGGTTTACATGGGATATCCTATTTTGGGGCCTATATTCAGGATGACCTACATGCTTTGCGGGGACGCCTGCCCCAGAATTCTATCACAGCGTCTGCCTCAGTTCCCAGGTGGCCTGGGTCCGAATATAGGGCCCTTCATGATTAGAATAGGGTTTGGGGCCCCTTTATAGTATATAATTGTCATAAGGAACCCTACGGAATAGTATTGGTAACAATTGAGGCTTCCATATTAGCGATTGTTTGGCAAACCCTCAGACCTTGAGCCTTACAGCCTCAGACCCGAAGCCTTGCTGTAATGCAATTCCCGGCATCGTAAAGGTTTTTGGGTTTTGGGGGCTTGACTGTGTCCAAAACCCCGAGAACCTGAAACCCTCATATTCGCTAGGCGGGTTCGCGTTCAAGTTTGAGTGAGCAGCAGTACTCTTCTTGTGCAGTCCCTCGTGACTAGCATGCTCAGTTTAGTCACCCGAAATTCAGCAAATGCGGGGCTTAAACATAGGGCCTAAATCGTCGTATCACTGGGATATACGAGGACCCTTAAACGAGGTATCCCAAGTTTGAAGAGCCCCCCCCCCCCCCACGATGGAACATGCCTGCTGTCACAGTACTCTCCAAAACCTAAACCCTGAAGCCCTAATCTCCTAGAGCTCCGAACATCGCAGCACTTTGAGGGAAGCCGTGCACTCCGAAAGAGGAGTCTATGCAGTTCCTGTCTCCGCGGCATGTTTTGTATGTATGTACATGTGTCTGTCGATATTCTTATATGCATATACCATTATATTGCGTTTTTTTATATTCTTATATGCATATACCATTTTATAATGCGTTTTGAACCACTGAAGCCGGAACAATCATTAAACGTTGAAGCGGAGAGGCAGTGGCAAACCCTAAATGGAGGGGCAAACTTCAACAACTGAAATATTCAACAACTGAAACAGAAGCTTGAATATTTACGTATTTTCTAGTAATTACTATCCCTTCGTGTTCCTTCTTACAAGTGCACCACAAGATAGCCCACAACTCTCTTCTATTTATTCTGGCACCCATATCAGGGGAGGGGGGAGGTTGGGGACGGGTTGATAACCTCATTTTTTGCGTGCATTGGCCCGTCTAGGCTTTAGGGTGCTTTGATCCTGAAAAGCGAAACTCTCACCCTAGCAACTGTCCCAGGGCCCTCACGCCTGCACCCAAGCTCAAATTCCCGTCACGAGCCCAGGAAACCCGAGCCCCCCTAGTGAGTGCAAGAACCCCGCAAACCAAAGCCAAAACGAGTTCAAATAACTCACATGAACCTATCCCCATCTTTATCCCATGCCCTGAATAAAAGTTCACTCTAACCCGTAAGCCTCTGTTACACCCTAGAGCTGCAGGTGCCTGAACAGTAGGGTATCATCCATGTTATCTATGTAACCCAGTATCTCACTATTTAGGTAGCCGGAGTGCTGGGGGCTGGTAGCACAGAAAGATCGACCGAGAGATTATGCGCCTAGGACGCCTGGGTCGGCCTGGCGACAGCTGCACTCGGGGCAAAGGCTTTCCTTAGGTTTATAGTCTCTTAAGGTTTAGGCTTCAGGGTCTTTCGGATTTAGCGTCTGGGTTGAGTTCAAAATGCAGTGGAGGGTTGGCCCTAAACCCCTAAACCCCTAAACCCTTAAACCCTAAACCCCTAAACCCAAGGAGTGTTCTACGCGGGTCTTTTTCAGTACTTGGCCTCCGAGGTCTGAGAGTCTAAGGACTCTCAGAGTCGGACAGGTGGAGACGATTTAGGGGTTCAGGGGTTAGGTTTTAGGGATCTACGGGTTCCTTTAAAGGGATCCATAAGGGTTCCTTTAAAGGGATCAAAAAAGGTTCTATAAAGGGGTTGAGGGGTTCGGGTTCAGGGTTTGGGGTTTAGGGGTTCATAGGGTTTAGGGGTTTAGGGTTTGGGGCTGGGTTAGAGCTGGGTATAGGATTCAGTGTGTGGCGTTTGCACTTTAGGATAGAGTAGGGTCTAAGACAAGGTTTAAACTTCTGGGCCCAGAGCTTCCAAAGTTTCGAAGATGCGCCAAGGAGATGCTCGCTCTAAAGCCTAAACTCTAGACCGCAAACCCGGCTTAAGCAGGAAGATCTTAGCTGTCTGTGCTTGGGCTGAAGATCGAGCCACAAGCTGCTTGTTGACGAAAACGGGTACACCCAACTGTAGAAGCCAGAAAGTTGGAACATCATTCTCCTCCTGCCCTTAAGGTAAAGTATAGGGGATCCCAGCACTAATCATCCTAAACCCATGTTCCGCATGTCTTCGTGTGTTGATCGTTTAGGGATCAGAATAGCCAGTGTTAGTATCTCATGGTTTCCATATCCACAGATTCCTATTCCAGTTGTTCAGGCCTCTATGTTACTTGTCTGTGTCTTCTTAAATTTAAGAGCCTCCGGCTCAAGCCGCCGACCCCGTAGGAGTCAGAGGAAAGGGCGATGCGGTTGACGAGAGAGTTTATTTTGGGGTCCAGGCTGACGCCCGCTGCTACCCTACGACGAGTACACCCTAAACCCTAAACTTTGGAAGGAGGAGTGGGGGGTGTGTAAGGTTTGTTGTGGTTGTNGCGGGGCAGGGGCGGGGGGGTGGAGGGGAGGGGGGGTGAGGGAGTAGCAGTAGCAGGCGTAGTAGTACTAGTAGTAGTAGCAGTAGTAGCAGTAGTAGTAGTAGTAATAATAATAAATGCAGACAAATAGCACTGCATTGGGCAAGTCTGACGAAGTTGATCCGATGCAAATAGATCTGACGAAGTTGATCCGTTGCAGGCTAGTAGTAGTAGTAGTAGCAGCAGCAGCAGCAGCAGGAGTAGTAGTAGTAGTAGTAGTAGTAGTAGTAGGCGTAGTAGTACTAGTAGTACTAGTAGTAGTAGTAGTAGTAGTAGTAGTAGCAGCAGGAGTAGTAGTAGTAGTGGTAGTAGCAGAAGTAGGAGTTGTAGAAGTAGTAGTCGTAGTCGTAGTAGTACTAGTAGTACTAGTACTAGTAGTAGTAGCAGTAGTAGTAGTAGTAGGTAGTAGTAGTAGTAGTAGGTAGTAGTAGTAGGTAGTAGTAGTAGGTAGTAGTAGTAGTAGTAGTAGTAGAAGTAGTAGTAGTAGAAGAAGTAGTAGTAGTAGCAGAAGTAGTAGTAGAAGAAGTAGTAGTAGTAGAAGTAGTAGTAGTAGTAGCAGAAGTAGTAGTAGTAGAAGAAGTAGTAGTAGTAGAAGTAGTAGTAGTAGTAGTAGAAGTAGTAGTAGTAGAAGAAGTAGTAGTAGTAGAAGTAGTAGTAGTAGAAGAAGTAGTAGTAGTAGTAGAAGTAGTAGTCGTAGTAGTTGTAGTAGTAGTAGNAGTAGTAGTAGTAGTAGTAGGAGTTGTAGAAGTAGTAGTAGTAGTCGTAGTAGTACTAGTAGTACTAGTAGTACTAGTAGTAGTCGTAGTAGTAGTAGTAGTAGGGGAGGGGGGGGGAGGGGGAGGGGTAGAGGGTAAAGTGTGTCTACAAATGGCGGAATTCGCCCCCAGCACGTCAACGCCACTTCGATGCGCGGGATTTGGGGTCTGAAACAGGGAAAAAGGGAGGTTTCACGCCGCCAGGGTTGGCGGACCCTAAACCCTAATTGCGGGTCCATGCTTGCATCGCCAATCCACTTGAAGCCATCAGATTGGGACTCCAAGGCAAGGAGAAATCACTTGAGGATTGCTACACGTCCTGGGTTGCCGTAAAGGCTACTCCAAAGGCTACGATAGCTCTAAGTGGTAGTTGATTATAGACTTATAGAGTATAGAGGCTATGACCAGGCAGCATGCCAGCCCAAGCCCAACACAAGGCTTGCTGTACCCAGCATTTGGACGAACCGGTCCCAGACACCCCAAAGCTCGGCAACCTATTCAACTAAACTCAAAGCAGAAACCCCCGCTTTGAAACATTTTTATAGGTTTATGTAGCATGAAACATATGTAGGGTTTTGCCAGGTCAGGCTACCTGATCATACAGAGAAGTTTGCAGCATCGGCCGCGCCATCGCTAGCACTGCCATCAGCTTCATTACTTGATCTTCATCATCACCAACAACATCATCATCATCATGATCATCATCCCCATTATCATAATTGTGCCCATCACTGTTTTTCGTTGCCAGATCGCCACCGTTCTACTCACTGGCACCAGGGCCATCTTACACCACCGTAGCCGTCATCACTCAGTGTGATCATCTCCGTCGCCTTGACCACATCCTCAAGCACCTCAGCACCATCGCCATCATCGTCGTCATCATCATCATCGCCACGAAAAAGTGCTGGGAGTAGTTTGTGGCCAGGGTCCCCGTGGCTCCGCTGATCTGGCAACGAAACTCGTTGGGGGCCGAGGGAAGGATGGGAGTTGGGGGGGTGGAGGGCGGGGAGGTGGGGCCGCATCATCTTGTGGCGTGGTTGACAAGTACCGCTCAAGGCGAGAATGTGCCCGCAGAGATCACTTTCCGTGAGCTTGCTCCAATCTGCTGTTGCAATGAGGTTGCTGCACCAGCCCCTCCAAAGCAGAGGGACATACTTGATGAGGCTGGTTTGCATTGTGACAGTTGTGCAGCACGGCCAGTGGATGTTGCGACAAGGCTCCCGTTCAGCAGCTGACTGATATAGTCTGAAGTTCTGAATGACATGCTGTGGGAGAGAGACGTAGGCTAGTAGACGAGTAGTATCAACACAGGAGCGCCTGTGCGGAATCTCGCAAGGACATGTTGACTCCAGTATAAGATTATAGTTGCTGTTTTTGGTATTCCTAGTACCATCATAATTTGTATTATGGTCCATATGGTTCTGAAAATTATAGTTGGTAGCATTGTTCTTTCATTATTACTGGTGTTATATCATTAGCATCACAGTGTTATTCTTAGTACTGCTTTTCTTATCATGAGTACTCTTTTCATTACTGTTGTCATGATTACATGCTCTTTCATGTCCTAGGTCTTTTGTGTTCAGGCTGTAGCTGCTGTCAGTCTTCCATCCGTCCATCACCCAGTCGTCCCCACAGTGCACGTGGCGGTATCGTTTGGCGGTACATTTCTCACAGGCTGGAATGAAGTAGATCACCAACAGCATGCGATTCATAAGTAACCCTTCTAGCATCAACCCCATAACCCTGAGCCCTAAGCCTTCAGCACTAAGCCCTGAAGTCTAGTAAGCCTGCTAATGCTTTCACTCCTCCAAGTTGCTCTCTAGCCTCCCGCAGGGTGTGCGAAGCACTCTGCGCCGTGGCGCAGAAAGCTGCGAGGAGCTCCCGCCAAAGAAGGCGGTCCGATTGTCGGTTTAGGGTTTATAGGGTTGAAGAAAAGCCAAAAAATGGCCCAACCTCTACATTGCCCTACACGCAAGAGTCCCTGTGCCACATTGCGTATAATTTGTTCTGAAGCGCTGTGCAGGAACCTGACGAAGGCTAGAGTATAGACTAGATGAGCAACCGGGCCGCGGGTTCGTATGAGCCCTTGTTCTGGAATCGCCATGGCTCTTCACCGCGGTTCCGGAAAGAAATTTCGAATCCGGTCTGCCAAGAATGGGCGGCTCATCTGTCAGAGCTCTTGTCTAGGCTATTTGTGTGTAGGTTTGAGAAAGGTTTAAGTGCTTGATGTTTGGAATTTAGATTTGTGAGGCTTTTCGGTTTAGGGCTTATATGGTTTATGGTGTTTTAGGGCTTTGCACAGGCTTTAGGCTTATGCGGCAACATGCCGATTGGATGGGGACGGTGGCCCGAAGTCCCAACAAGTGCGCCCAGGCTGTAATTGACCCTAAAAGCCTGGCTGTATATCTCCCAGATCATCAAACTCAAGGTCCAGTGCTTCATCAAAGCCTTAAGCTACCAGAAGCTGTTTTTCTGTAGGTCCTTATTGTAAAGCCGAATATAGAAATTCCACAAAAGAGATTTTGGTAGTTTAATGAAGGAGCCCGTAACTGCAAGATGTCATTTTGCATACCAGCACAGGAACCGTATGCCGCAGTCTACATTCAAGTCTGAACCCCTATCACCTTTAAACCCAGCATAAGACCGCAGGCCAAGAATCCTGAGACTGTTTATGTCACATTATTTTGTTGTGTTGTGTGTTCCCTGAACCCCTGAACACTAGGCCCTAAACCCTAAACCCCATTCCCAGGGTTCCAAGCTCATTCGTTTGAGCAACTTCGGTCGTCAGCTCTTGATAATTTCCTGGCCTACGGATGTTCTAGGAGCGTGATTCTGGAGCTGTGTTACGTTATGGGTAGTGTCAGGTTCCTATTAGAGTTCCACCAGAGCTCTACAATGGTTCTGTTCTATTGCAAGACTCTAAGCCGGCTCTTAGACTCTGATTTCTTTCGGTGTTTTTTTTTTTTGGGGGGGGGGGGTTGGNGTCGAGATCTCGTTTGCTCTGCCCGCGAGTGTCTTCATCGTTGTGGTGGATTTGGTAGCCATTCGGCGGCTCTTCATGAATTATTTGTTTTTGTGGTTTTTTTTTTGTGGGGGGGGGGGTTCGGTTCATCTCAGTCTTTCATGATGGCTGAAAGCCCCAGAGCTCTTAGGGTTTAGGGAGAACAAGAAGGTCGGACAGCTATCGTTGGATGCCTGATAGATAGGTTCGGCTCGTAGATTCCATCGTTCCGAATGTATCGTCACCCAAACTCCAAAGCCCCAAAAGCCCTCGTAGTGCCCTGCACAGGTGTCGTTGCTGCTCAATGCGGCAGCTCGTTTCCAGGAGTTGCAGAGGCTGGTCACTGTGGGTGGTCTCATAGTGAGCACGTTTTTGCAAACAGACGCACAATTACGGTCTGAAATACTTCCGGCCAGTTAGGTACGGATGTGTCAGAGGTGTGAAATATATCTTGATGTCTGCTACCTGGCCCCTAGACCGCACACCCCAATCCCTGACCCCTGGACCTTGAACACTAAGCCCTAAGCCCTAAGCCCAAACCCCAACCCCTGAACCCTAAACCCTGAGCTCTGGACCCCAAACCGATTATACTCTCGAGTTGATTGGGCTTCGTGTTTTCTGGCGGCCGGAGCAAGTAGCAATAATGTTCCTTGCAAGTCGCCACATGTATCATAGTCCGACATGCCCCTGCATACTACTCTAATTTCTGAGGGCCCCTACAATACCCAGGGTCGTGGTGCACGGGCTTCGGACATGTGTGTAGGTGGCTATACAGACAATGACATCCATCCCTCCGTCCGTGCGTGCGTGTGTGCACATAGAACCATGCATACATGCATACATGGGTATCTATCTATCTATCTATATATATATATATACATGCGCAGATGCATCATGCAAGTGCAGTTCTGTGCACTCATATGTGGCTGTATGTATATGCATGCGCAAGCATTAACATGAGCATGTACGACACTTTGCAGTCAACAGCCCTCCACGAACCCAACATCTAGCAGTTTCCAAGGGGTACAACATGAAATCCAGTCGGGTGCAACCCTAATCAACTAAACCCCAAGCCTGGACGCTCCTGATGTGTTTGGAGTCAAAGGCGTATTGCATTCAAAAACCCTAGCCCTAAGCCTAAACCCTATAAACCGAAACGGCCTAAACCCTATAAATCCTAAGCCTAAACGGCCTAAACCGTGTAAACCCTAGTTAAGCCTAAACCCTATGATGCATTCCAGGGGCTCACCTCTGCCAGAAGATGATGAAGAGGACAAGAAGGAGGCCGCAGAGGAGTCGGACCTTGGAGGGTTTAGGGGTCAGGGTTTCGGGCTGGTTGTTTAGGGTTTAGGGTTAAGTTTAGGGCTTCAGGGTTTAGGGGTTTAGGTTTTTGGCGTAGGGTTTAGGATATAAAGGGGTTTAGGGTTCAGGATCGGTGAGGGTTTAGGGTTTGGGGTGTGCGGCAGATTTAACACAATGGTGTCCTAAGCCGTGAGTGTTGGAGTCGGCCGTCGTACTCATTCTAGTTCTACTTCAAACCTTACAGGGCCCGGAACCTTAAATCCCTCAAATCGCGTTACGTGCCCTCAAGCTGTGCGTCTGCCCGATGCTAGTGGTTTGTGACCCTGACTGTTCCCTGGACCAAGTAGGTAAAATAATGGCCCAAAACCTATAAAAGGCCATTATTCTACATACTTTTGGGGTCCAGGTCCTACATTCTACACGGACACGATCGCCCAGTTTTCTCTGATTTCAACCAGTGAGCTCTGCACCCCTGCACCCCTTTTCTCCGGATTTCGGGAATGCTGAACAACCGGAAAAAAGGCGAAGCTCTAAACCCGAGAGATACCCGATGCATCGTCAGGGCCTAACGCGCTAGAATGCACAGTTGCTGAAGTCGTAAACTGCGGTAGGATGCCGTTGTGTCCCTTGCGGCACTCCGAGTCCTGGCTGATACGGTAAGATTGTTTGTTTGTGTTCTGGGAGGGCTTTCAACCTTAGAAGTTCAAGAAGTTAGGAGGTTCGGGGATCTAGTCTTTGAGGGTTGGGCAGTTTTGGCTTGGGACAGTCGACGCGAACCCGAAACTCTACAAGCCGCAATCTGAGGTCTCGCCGACAGAGTTGCTGAACAGATGATTGCCGGGGAGGCGGCGTTTGGGGTTTAGGGCTCAGGGTTTGGGATTTAGTTGCTAAGGTCTTAGGGTTTCAAAGGCTAGAAGTCATGGTTTCTCCGGCTCCTTCGCATCTCTCGTCGACTCTGCACGAACAACTCTTAGTTGTGAGCTCACTAGACATGATTGTGAAATCCAAGGGGTCCATGTGCCCAAACAGTATATACTTTGGCCTCAAAGTACTCCCTACATAGTTACATCGGGCCTAAAGTATATACTATTTGGGTACATGGGACCCTTAGGGAAATCTCACACCCTCGGCGCCTCTAGTCTGGTCCTAGCCAGCCTTGCGTTAGGATGCTCCTTTCAGCCATTGACTTGCATCAGCGGCTTGTGGCTTGTGGTGTGAGTTTTCTGCGTGTGGGGCCTGGGGGTGTGATTCAAGGAACCTTTGGCAGATTCGGCCGCTTACAAATTGTACTGATGGTGTTTCTGTCACTGGCATTGGCCCGTAGAACCTGCGATCATAGGGTTCAGACTATTAAGGGTTTAGGGTTCTGCGAGGTCCTAGATCTGAATCTACGATTTGGCTAGTCGTTGTTCGTAAGATCGTGTTCGGGTTGATGCTGTCGATTCGCATGACAGAAAAATCTGGAAGCCTTGTAAGCGTCTTTAGACTAGGGGCATTTCCGAAATCATGGACCCAGAGTTGCACGCTAAATCGTGCTCTCATTTCCTTGGGGCGCACCACAGGGTGTATGCAGGGTTTAGGGTTTATAAGGACCCTGAAATTTGGGAAAGCCTTAATAAAGGGAAGCTGCTTCTTGGCTCGCAGCAGGCGTGAAGGCGCCAGGAGCCCTTGTAGATGCCCGGTAGAATATCGGAATAGGGTTTGGGGTTTCAGGTTTAGGTGGTTTAAGGTTTAGTTTGAGGTCTATACTTGGTTGTGCGATGTAAGACCGCCGTACAAACTCGGACCTGAAACGTGCGACAGTCAAAAGCTCTGTGCCATGAATCTCTCAAAAATGTCCTTGATAGTAATAGCCACAGGCACAGTCTTGACAACATTAACAGTAGTGTTATCTGCGGTAGTACTACAGGACTACAGGTAAGAACTCTGACAGTGGAACTTGCAAGGGGTCTCACGTTTCCCAACGGATCTATCCTCTAAACCCCTCCTTGAAGCCCCCTCAAAGCCTTAAAGCGCTTTGCAGCAACATCTTAGTCGCCTGCCCGGGTTTGTCCCGAAGTATCCGTGTGCCATGTCGACGTCAATGCTGAACATGTCTACCGATTCGGAGGACCTAATCGACCTGAACCCCTGCCGGGTTGAACCCCTTCCCCCCTCAAACAAAAAGCCTCAACCGTAGTCATTGATATGCTAGACCCATATCCCAGACCACAGCAAGATCCAACAAGTAGATCCCTTGAGGGATTCATATAAAGTGTTCTTTCGCAGAGCAGGGTCCCCAATTAGGGTATCTACTTCTTAGATACCATCGGAATTCTGAGATGAGGGGGAGGGGGTTTATGTTCGAATGGCCAGGGATCTTGGTGAGTGTATAGTGGGCCAGCTGGAAATCTTGGTGAGTGTGTGTTTTGGGAGTTTAGTATGGCCGACCAGTACTACAAACCATACCTTACCTTAAACTACCATAACCCACTTTCTTGTAGATTCCCATTATAAACCCTAATATGGAATTTATAGGGACCCTACAAAAAAGTAGGTTTTGGTAGGTTAAGGTATGTATGGTTAGTAGAGGGCGTTGAGGATGCCGGGTTCCATTCGGTTCAGTCCGTGATGTGAACTTGCCAGTGATACTGGGATGGGCTCAGCCTCCGAGTCTCAGTTTAGGGTTTAGGGTTTAGGGTTGTGTGTGTCCCCTGGATCTGTCCTTGTCCTTCAAATTCCAGCACTTCGATGCCTGAACATCCTGATCTTGACTGGTGACTTCTCTTCCCTCATGCCGATGCGATGTGCAAGTATCTGTGCTGCGGGTTTCCGATCGTACCACGGCTTTTGAAATCACAGAACTTCACCTAGTCGGATTATGCAGCAATGCTTTTTGCGCAACCCATGTTCGGCGTCCAGGAAAGAGAATCGACAAACAATTCGTAATCCTCATATGTCTAGAGTAGCCCGCTGCCCGGCCAAGAAAAAACAACAACGACGACAGCAACGCCTACGACAACACCACCCCCGCCTCCACCGCCACCACCACAACCACTGCACCACCGCAACCACTACCAACAGCAACAACAACAACAGCAGCAACAACAGCAAACGTCTAAGCAGCCGAAAAGGGGATCCGGAGATGCGTGACAGAGCTACCATCTCATTCGGAGGACTCGCAGGCTTACTCGGACGACTTCGACGAGGGGTGCGCCAAGCTGCGAATGCTCTGTTACACAGCCTTGAAAGCCCAACACCCAGAGAGCCCAATACCCCTTAACTAAGGAATATAGCTTAAATCATAATATGAAGCCCTATATAATCTAAGCCATATTCCTTAATTAAGGGGTATTGGGCTCTCTGGGCATACTCTCAGACCCCAGCCTGTCTACTAATTACACGCAATCCCCCCTAAGACATAGGAGGAGCTGAGGGTAAGTTGTGTAGAGCACAAACCCATCAGTAGCAGTACAAGAACTGACTAGTTCATCGAAGATGCAGCTGTTGTGACGAGAGATGTTTTGCACTTTTCAGGGGTAAAGCTTCAAGGGAAAGTTCATCATCCATGCATGCGCAGATACCAACTTACATCTTCATTAGGTTATATAGGCTTGTGGCAAAGTTCGATACAGAGCGGCTCGAAGCCATATTCTGATCCGGGGTCGCAGCATTTGCCAAGAATTCCTGAGCCCACGCACCCGCAAGACCTGCAAAACTTCAACGAGTTTGCTCCAAGAGTGCGGCTTGACTTGACACCAAATCCAAAACTCCCTAAACAAAGCCCTCTATCCCCAAACCTCAGAGGTCCTACGCCCCACGCCCAGTATTCCTACCGCCTCTGGAACCCAAAATCCCAAACCCTAAACCCTCCACCCTCCTATTGAGCCCCAAACCTCTTGAGCCCACGGCCCTAACACCGAAGCTGCTCACTGTAAAGGAACCCTATATTCTAATCATTAAGGCCCCCTATATTACACCCTTATAGTACCCTTATAGTATCCCTTAATGGAACCCTTTAAAGGAATCCCAAAACCCTATTCTAATTATTAAGGCCCCCAAAATTAGCAGCCCAGTGCAACAGCTGGAGGGAGCCGCAGCCGGCTTCCCCCGCACCTGCTTCCTCCTCTGGAGGCTCCCAGAAGAGGGGGCCCTAAATCCTAAACCCTAAACCCTAAGCCCTAAAAGGGGGGGGGGGGTTAGGGTTTGGGGTTTAGGGTTTAGGGATGTTTGGGGTTTAGGGTTTAGGGATGTTTGGGGTTTTGGGGGTTTGGGGCTTTAGGGGTAAGGCAGGAGACTAATAATCAATCCACACTTGATACAATTCGGGTTCATACATACCTCTTGCAGGTCGTACCCACGGCCGAAAACCTCAACTTCTTCAACAACTCTGGCCATATGTGTGTGCTGAAAAGGCTTTTGTTGTGCGTAGTAGCAGAGACAGGTCATGTCTGGGTGAACGACCCTCAATCAATCTGCTTTCTGTCGATGTGCGCACACGGAACGATACAGCTCTATCCAGTACGTCTCGCAGACGCCAGACATGTCAACACCGAGGGGGTCTAGGTACGAATTCCCATGAACAGGTAAATACACACCAGCACATACACAATGCACATGGTTGTGTACTATGTGTAATATGCATATATATATACACATGCACGTATGTAGGTTCTTACATGCCAACAAACATACATGCATACACACATGTATTTATCATGTACTTTTATATGTAGAAGTATGTATGTATGCATGTAAGTACGTAGGTAAATAAGTAGTTAATTAAGTATACATGCATGCATGCATGTATGTGCATATGTGTGTATGCATGCACATGCACAGTCATGCACATGCACATGCACATGCACATGCACATGCACATGCACATGCATGTGTGTGTGTATGTATATATGTATATATATATATATACATATTATATGAATATTCCCGTTCGCATATGCACACATGCACATGCATACCTACACGCCCGCATACCGATTGGCTCCCCTGGAGCCCTCCAGGTGGAGTTGTGCGCCGTCGTGGCTTCGGTGAAGGACGCGCGGGCCACAGTGTAACATACTTAAGTTTCAGGTGTCCTACAGCTTAAGTGAGCCTTGGAAGTTGCCTATGTGATGAAGTAGGGTGCAGCAAGGTCTTCAGTGCTCGTTCATGCTTACCGTCCCTGGACCCTTCCTGGGTGTTTGTTGACGACATTTTCCTTGCTCTGCTACCAGGCACAATCCAAGAGTTCAGTATGGTGAGGGACCCCACACACTATCTGAGACTACATTAAATTAGAACGCCAAATCCTAAAGGGGTGCTTTCGCCGTAGCTCTCTGTAATTCTCATAACCGCAGCCCGAAAACCCAACAATCCATAAATTTCGCTTAAATCCAAAGCCGCAGGGCCAAGTGTCACTCTACACTCTTCTCAATCTCTCGGGGGACCAAGCAAGTAGGCCATACTGTAGCCTCCCTGATTCGGGCCATTCTAGATGATACCGCTGATTAGGTGTGCATAACCGTGACCATGTCCCCTTACCCTTCAAGCGAATTGATAGGCTGCGTAGAGGGGTCTGAGGCTGTTATCCAAAGTTCACGGAGCACAAAACCTAGACCCTCCATCGACCCTGTATTAGACCCTAAATGCCCCTTATTTGGGACCATATACCCCTATTTGAGGGTACAGGAGGGTCCTGGAATTCTCGGAGTGACTCGACCCCAACGTGCTCGGTCTGTGCCATCGCCTCGGCCGGAAGCCACAAAGCCACCAGGCCGTAGCTGGACCCCAAATGGGGGTTTCCGAAAATACGGACCCTGATATGGTACCCTAAAAAGTAGGATCCTTATTAAAAGGACCCTAAAATAAGGTGCCCCTAATTTCGGAAACTCCAAAAAAACCTACCTGTTTAAGGACTTATATAAAGAAAACATAATAAGGAGCCCCAAAAAAGGTAGGTTCCTGAGACAAAGAAATCATAATAAGGAACCCTAGAAAGGTAATTTCCTTGCATAAAGAAATCATAATGAGGAGCCCTAGAAAGGTAGGTTCCTTAGGGTCCAGGTAAATCCTAAACCGCGCCAATCCCAGGGACCGTAAGGTCCAAACTCCACGCGGCTCCAAGCCCGAAATTCCTGGCCTTACCCATAGGCCCCATAGTGGTTCCTTCTTGGAGTTCACATGTAGAATCCTATAAGGAACTACTATGGGGCCTATGTTAAACCCAAACCATGAATGCCAAGCACTTACTCGACTCGAGCTTATAGCCTGAGATTACATAACCTAAACCCCAACACCTGAAACCCCCAAAACACCATAAGACCTAATATAGGGGCCGAAATCATTCCAATACCATGTTGGGGTTCCTTATTATATTTATAATACAATCGGCCCCCAAACTCTATTCTAATTTGTAAGGCCCCTACATTAAATCCCAATCGGCATCTTGAGGCCGTCAAGCTCAGGCAGTGCAGGAAGACGAGGTGGGCGGAATGCAAAACAGCTCTACGCACAAGGGCTTAGGTTTCAGAGCTGAGGGTTTAAGACTTTAGGATTCGGAGGTTGGGGTTCAGGTTCAGGGGAATAGCATAAGCCATAAGTAGGGATCGGGGCACCTTAGGAAAATTCCCATTGCAACTTACTTACCTCGTTCATTGAAGCTCGATCTAGCGTTGTTAAGAGGCGCCCTTCACTTGAACTACCCAGAGCAATCAATCAGAGTCTGCGAATTCCCGAAACCCGCACCGATTCTACCTTCACTTGAGCACCGCTGAACCCTAACCCCGGATGCAAGCACCGTCAACCCTAATTAAACTGAAGCGTGCACCACCACAACCACCGATAGAGGGACCCCACTGCTTTGCATGAGAAGAATTCCGAATTGGAGACCCGTGTTCGCTGTGTTCCGTCTAAGTTTTTGGTCTAAATTTGCTTCTTGGTTGATTCCGCCAAAGCACTTTGCTGCTTTCATAAATACTTCTCAATCCTGCCTGTAGTCTCCATTGCAGTTCCTTTTCTGGGTTACCTTATGGGATCCTGGGCATAGAAGCTCAACCTAAACAGGAACCACGATGGAGACTATAGGTACCGTACTCGCTGGGCTCATCTAAGCCCCGCTACAGAATGACCCCCAAACACTAAGCCAGCAGCTCGCAGAATTGCAACTGCCTCTCTCCCAACAACCCGTGCAAAGTTCGAGGTTTCTGGTGTAGGGATTCGGTGGGCCTTAGACTGTGAGGACATGAGTCTTGAACGCTGTTGTACCTGGAACAGCTTAGCAGGCTCAGGAAACCATACATCACCACCTACTCCTGCTGGGATTTTAGCTTGACATTCAGAGGCCTCGTTTAGGGGTGATTTCCTGACTTCACGTGACCTCAGGTGCATGTTTCCCAAAGGATCCATGTACCCAAATAGTATATACTTAAGCCTTAAAGTAGTCTCTATATTGGTACTTTGGGCCCAAAGTATATACTATTTGGGTACATGGATCCTTTGGGTTTGTGTGTGCAATCCTGGTCGTCCTTCCTGGATTCCCAAAGGGTCCTTTGTACTGTTATGGGGGATACTTCCCGAAGTCATAATAGTAATTCCTAATATGGAAACCCTACATTCTACTATATCGGTACATAGGACCCTTTGGGATTGTCTCCTCTACTTGCAGTCTGAAATCTGGACACATCGATGCCTCATCAAACAACGCAGAATGGAAACCATGCCTTAATTACCCAGAGGTTCCATAGTAGTTCCTTTTTGGGATTACCTTATAGGATTCTAAATATGAACCCCAAAAAGGAACTACTATGGAGCCTTAATTCTTTAGGTTCTCCCAAGGTCTGGTGGGGATCGTCGGGCCAGGTGGTTCCCGAACGAATCGCCTATCGAACGCCTAAATTCGAAGAAGAAGGTCCTAAATTTATCCTAAATTCTAAACCACTGTACCCAGAATTCGCGGTCGATCTTGAACTTAGTAGTAGAGTAGGTAACCTTTAACCTTTTTGGGGTACTAGAATCCCTATATGATCCCAAAGGTTAACCTTTAGTTCCCCTAAAATACTGGACAAGTAGGTGAAATGCTCCATGGTAGGACAACTACAGCGACAATTTCGAGGACGACACCTCGAAGGATCCTTGTCTGCGTTTGGTGTAGGGTTTGGGGTTCCTAAAGTGGCATTAAGTCGGGATCCCATTATTGCTTTCTATAGGAGGGATCATCATGATGATTGCAGGGTTTAGGTGGTTGGGGAGGGTGAGACCCATAAACCCTAAAACCCAAACCCTCTGAAGAAGCCCTTTGCAGCCCTCAAGGCGACGCCTCTTTCTCATCACTCTTCCGAAGGCCGCGGGTGTCTGGGATGTGATTTTAGCGTTTAAGGAATCAGGGGTTGTAGGTATGTTTTGGAGTGCCAGGGGGTGGTGCATACGTGATCATTTGGCATGCATCTCTTCCCGAAATCAGCTCAAGCCTGTGGATGATCAAAGATAAACCCTAAACCCTAAACCCTAAAGTAAGTTAAGGTTCAGTGATTAGGGTGTAGGGCCCGTGTAGGGTTCCCGAAACTCCGAACTCTGTTTTGCTTGGGGCCGGCTAGGGATGCCGAGGTTCTGAAGGGCTTAGGGTTAGACCGTGAGCCCTGAACGACAGAGGGTGTAACAAAGGGGCCTTAAAAATTAGAAGACGGATTGGGGGCCCATTATACTATGATTATACTTAGGAACCCTATGATTATATTTAGGAGTCCCCCAAAATAGTATTGGTATTCATTTAGGCCCCTATTTAGAGTTTGGGTTTCAGAGACAGAGCCTCAAGGACCTTGAAATCCTAAACCGGGGCCGGGCTGGGTGGGTGGGTGATTCGCGCTGGAATCGTCAGATGTTCAAGAGTTTGCGAGTGTCTTCGCTGGGGGCGGCTTCAGAATCGGCGACTTCGTTTCTGAGGCTTTTTGCAGATGTGATTGGATCATTTATATTATGCACTTAGATGCTTACTGTTGTTGTTATCACTACTGTTCCTATTCCAACACTGGCATCCTGCAATCCCCCAAACCTGCGATCTCGATGCTCAACTCAACCCCCCTAACCTTACCTTTGGTTAGTAAGGAATGGAGGAATGGGGTACAATTATAACTACTATTACTACCATTCTTCCATTCCCTACTAACCCAAGGTAGGTAACCCGAACCCTAAACCCTAAACCCCTAAACCCTAAACCCCTAAACCCTAAACCCTAAACCCCTAAACCCTAAACCCCTAAACCCTAAACCCGGACTCTAGGAGCCTCAGAAGACCCCGAACCTGAAACTAAGCTTTTCGCATCAAAGCTCCTGGGCTCCTCTCAGCAACAGATAGCTGGGCTGGGTTTTGGGTTTGGGGTTTGCCCTAAGGCTCCCAAAGGGGTCATGGGCTTTCTGGGGGAGGGTTTGGGCTTTGGGGGCTAGGGCTTGGGATCTCACTACGAGGGTCCAGGAGCATTAGGGTGGGGTTTAGGGTACCATACTATAATCCTTTTTTCTCAGAGGAGCCATTATGAAAGACAAGCTTATACTTTTTTCTCCCTGGTTACTTAAAAGCCCAGGATATACAACCATGAGCCCGGGGCCTTAAACCGTAAAACCCTGGGCCTTAGCACCTGCACCCCAAACCCCAAGCATTACCTAACCCCCCTTCCCGCCAATAGTACGCAGAATAATGGCCCATTGCCTATAAGAGGCTATGATTCTACATGCTTCCGGGGTCCAGGTAAACCCTAAAACGTGCAGAGCAACACCTCTTTGCCAGGTTTCAGTGCCGGGAGCGACAGGAGGCCCATCTCGGTAAGATGGAGGGTAAGACTATAGGGGCCTTCATAATTACCTATACTATTTGGGGGTTCCTTATTATTATATTTAAAGAATAATGGGCCCCAAAACCCTATTCTAACTATTAAGGCCTCTATATTTTAAATATTATGCGACGTTTAGGGCTTCTAGGCTTAAGGGTGTGGGTGTTCAGACTTGTTATTTTCTTTTCTGGTTAAGGACCGGACGTTGGATTGGGTTTGGACTTGAGAGTTCAGAGTTTACCCTAAAGGGTCCAAGTACCTAATAATCATATACCCTCTTAAATATTGAGCTACTTAACTACTATCCTAAATCCAAGTACCTAATTATTGTGTCCTTTGGACCCTTAGGTAAGGGAGTAGTATAACTAGGGTTTAGGGTCTAGGACTACTGATGTTAGGACAGGTTAGGCCTCAGGTGGTATGCAAGGTTCGTGACGGGATCTCCTACAAGTTTGATGAACAACACAGCACGGTTAAGGCTAGAAGGGGATTTGATCGGCCGAAACCGCGAAGCTGCTAGAAGCGAAGGTCAAAACTCTGAGTCCCCAAACGCTGACACCTAAAGCCATAAAAGACTGTAACTCTTAGCCCTAAACCCTAAACCCTAAAGCCTTAACCCTAAACCCTTAGCCCTAAACCCTTAACCCTAAACTCTTAACCCTAAACCCTTAGCCCTAAACCCTAGTTATGTTACTCCCTTATAGACCTGCACGATCCTCGTACATGCAAGAACCTCAAGCCTGACCTCCGACAGCAGCCCCCAATGGCTCTTTCATGGAGCCCTTAGGGCCCTTAATGGTGGGTATGTAGGGCATATTAAAGGGTCTTTGGGGGGTCTAGGTAGCTACTTTGGGCTATGGGGTTTAGGGTTTGGGGGTTCAGGATTTTGGATTTTGGGGTTGTAGTCATTTGCTACTTCTAGTCATTTGCTACTTCGGGATATTCAGAGCCCCAGGAGCCCCGAAAAAATTGTCCCAGAGGACCCTAAACCTCAAGAGTCCTTGATGAACCCGAAAAGGTCTTAGAACCCAAAAGATCTTAGACCCTAAACCCCAAACGACGTTCGTATCCAAGATGCCTAGATCTCAAGAAACCTTGGCCTTAGCCCTAGAGCCCAAGCCCTAGGACGCCTCAAAGCCTATACCCATAGGCCCCATACTTTTTTGGGATTACGATTACGTTATAGGATTCTACATATGAACCCCCAAAAGGAACTACTATGGGGCCTATGGATGGACCTCAAAGACTCAAAGAGACCTTGGGGAGGCGGCGGGGAAGCAGCGCACCCAGCCATCGACTCAGAGTTGGCTCTGCTATGACACTTGGGACTGTTGCGGTTCATAGTGTTTTGCATCTTTAGGGTTGAGGCTTTAGGGTGTAGAGCGCCTACCTTAACCCTGAAGAACCTACCTTTTTAGGGTTCCTTATTATGATTTTCTTATATAAGTCCTTAAAAAGGTAGGTTCTTCAGGGTTAAGGTAGGGGTTCAGGCTTTGGGGTTTTAGGATTGAACGACTTGGGGTTTGACGTTGCAGTTTTGCTTTAAGGAGGGCTGCACAAGAGCTTCATACTTCTATTACAACTCGGTATACCAGAGCAGATCAAGATGCGCCGTTGACTGATGGCCTATGTTGAGAAGATTCGGGGTTCAGGGTTTAGGGGTTTAGAGTTTAGGGTTTAGGATTTAGGGGTTTAGGGTTTAGGGGTTTAGGGTTTAGGGTTTCGTTCATATCTTGAAACTGTTTAGGGTTTCGTTCATATCTTGAAACTGATACTGTGTAGGCCCCAAGAACTGGCGAAATAGTCGTCGAAGAGGGCCTTGGACAGCGAGACTGCTGGATGGCGCTTCTGTTGAGTCTACCTATATGCTTTCTTCGAGGGACCCATGGAGAGCATGAGGGAGGCTGCTAATTAATTTGCTTCGAGACACTGGTTCAACCTCGAAGCATTGATCTTCTGGACCTGGATGCACTGCTACCATTGCGTGCGGTTGTTTATCATCAGTGTGTTGAGTTAGTTTCGAGTTTGGCTTTATAGGGCTCAAGGTTAAGAGTTTGGGTGTCGAGACAGTCAAGTTTCTGGCTTCTTCTGGATATAGCTGGCTCAGCAACATACACACAACTTATGCTTCAAAATCCAACTAGCAAGCCGCAAACCCTGAGCCTTTAATCAAACCCTAAACCCTCCGTAAATCCCAAGCCCTGATCCCTGAACCCTGTAAGCCCCAAGCCCAGAGCCCAGCTCAAGGACTAGGCTTTCGTCTGTACAATAGGAATTTAGCAGAATCTGAATTCACACCCTGAGCTCCAACCCTAAATCCTATAAGCCTAAACCCTGTGCTACACGTGGATGAGAACAGCTAAGGTCCTGTGCAAGAGCAATAGGCTGTACGAGCACCGCCAAACCGCACAAGCCCAGCCTTCGAAATTACGTTCCAAGTTCGAAGCCTAATGAGCACCCGTGTTCTTTCTATTGCAATCCCTAAACCCTAAACCCTAAACTCTAAACGAAACTTTCAATTACAACCTTCATGGGAAGATCCCGATCGCCATGCGGCCGCATCGCCCTTGGACTTTGCGTCGCTGGCAGAACGTGGCACCTTTCCTCAAGGAGTAAGGTTCAGGGTTTTAGGTAAGGCTTCTTTCAAGTATCAGGGCATTAGCTTCAGCTCTAATATTTCCTACACCTGAACCCCAAACCCGAAACCCGACGCCCTAAACCCCAAACCCGCAACCCGAAGCCCTAAACCCCAAGCCCCCAAACCCTCTAAGCCTCAAACCCCAAACCCAAAGCCCTAAAATCCCTACACGCCAAGCCCTAAACTCGAAACCCTATCGGGCTGAGGAGCTGTAGCCGGGGCGCTTCTTGAACCGGACTTAGAGTTGCTGTCGGCACAGCCTTACCTAAATTTAAATGGGAGTTTCCGAAAATTAGGGGTAGCTTATTTGGGGGGTCCCTATAACCCTAGGAATCTAAGGACTCATATATTAAGGCTTTTGGGCCCAAAGACCATACTATATAAGGCTTTTGGGCTGTTTTGATGCTCAGGGTAATAAGGATCCTACTATTTAGGGTGCTATATTAGGGTCCCCCATTTTCGGAAACTCCCATTTCAAATGTGTAGCAAGAGCCAAAGCACAAGTACGGTCAGAATAATTATTGGGTTATCAGGCATCAGAAGTTTCTTATTATGCAGGAATATACCACGGCTCCCAAAATCTAGGGTACGTCAGGAAATGCGGCGCGTTGCCCATCCACGCTAACACAATTCTGGTGACCGAGGTCTGAAGGCATTTTTTTGTCTGTTTGTTAAGCTTTGTATCCCTAAGGGTCCAAGTACCTAATAATCGTATACTCTCTTAAATATTGAGCTACTTAACTACTATCCTAAACCCAAGTACCTAATTATTGGGTCCTTTGGACCCTTAGGGTTATGTGACCCTACACCCCGTACCCCTAAACTCTAACCCCTTGAGCGCTAAACCCTACAACCTCAGACCCAGCATGTAGCAAGTAGCCCCAGACCCTATAACCCCTAAACCCTAGACCCCTGCACCCTGAACCCTGTAACCCCTGCAACCCCTATGACCCCTACACCCGAAACCCCTCCACCCTGAGCCTTAAAACCTATAATAATCCCTAAACCCGAAACCCCCCTGAACCCTAAACCCTATGACCCCTACACCCCCCTTATAGATCCCTTTAAAGGAACCCCTATGGATCCCTTTAAAGGAGCATAAGTCCTACGTAGTCCTACACCCTAAACCCAGGAGCCCTAAGTCCCTGACTGGGAACATCTTCGTCTCAGGTCCTCGTCATCCTGGCGGGGCGTTCTGCCTTCTTGGCGTCTTGTTTGCCATCTGGGAGTTTCCGAACATATTTGCTACCTTAGGGTTCCTTTACAGGGTTACTCTAAGGGTACTGTAAGGGTTCCTGAAGGGTTTAGAGTTTCCGAAAATTAGGGGGTATCTTATTTTGGGGTCCTTATATTAAGGATCTTACTATAGGGTACTATATTAGGGCCCCTACTTTCGGAAACTCCCATGTCCTTGTCTTGCTCAAGGGCTTTAGGGGTTCCTTTAAGCATCACTTTAAGGGCTCCTATACGGTTTCGGGCTTTGGGGCAAAGCTTACTGTAAGCCTTCTTGGCGTTTTGTTTGCCATCTGCTTTAAGGGTTTGAGGTGTTCCTTTAAGCATCATTATAAGGGCTCCCGTACGCTTAAGGACTTTGGGGGTTCCTTTAAGGATCACCATAAGGGCTCCTACCATGGATACTACAAGGTTGGTTCCTCTCCATAAGGGGCTCCTATACGGGCTACCAGAAGGCTCGTTGCTTTAAGGATCACTATACGGGCCCCTGCAAGGGTTACTTTAATTTTAATGCATTTTCCTTTAAGGATCACCATAAGGACTCCTACAAGGGTTACTATGAGGCTTCCGGGAGCCTTTAAGCTTTTGGGGTTGACATAACGCTACCATGCTAGATAAAGGTTAACCCTTCGTTTGGCTAGGCTACTCAGCCCCTAAGAGGGCCAGTCTGTAAGCTTTGGCCGTCATGTGATTTCGTTACCCTCTGGCATGTTGGGAAAGTCCGCATACTCTGTATGTGGGCCTTGGCACATTGGTTATGGACATTCAGCAGGCACCGAGGGTGTCGGACTGGGTCCGCCCAGGTAGACAATGTTTTAAACTCTTGCTTGCTTTCTTCGCAACATTAGAGATCCGCCCGATCAGGGCGTCCGTTCAAGCCTTGTGGAAAAACGTAAATGTTCTTAAACATGTTGAAAGCAACTTGCAGATTTCATCCCTGCGTTGCCGACCCGTGCTACTCCATTCCGCTGCAGTCCATGCGTCTCCGAAAATCCCGAACACCTGATAAACACGAGACCCATGCCAGGCAGCACAGCCACGCCGAGCCGTAAGCTCTTTGCCAAGACGTGCCGAAGGCAAGTGCATGACACGATTTTGGATTTTGATCGGAAGGGGAGGTGTAAGTCCCTGCAAGTCCTCAACTCCTCAACCGTGAACCCAGAGTCCCAGAGTCTACTTTGGGAGTTGTACAGGGTGCAAGGAGCTTTTTCAGGCGTCTTTGGGGAATCCGGGGTCTTAGCAAGAAGTATAGGGGCCTGAATGAATAGTTATTTGTAAGGGCTCCTGAATAGAACTACACGAAGAAGTATACTTCAATGCACTATTCGAATTCTAGTTTCCTTACTAGCGAAGGGGGGGCGAGGTTCGGGTTTCAGAGAGGGTTTAGGGGACTCGGCAGCCTCATTCCTTCACATGTTCTCTCCTGTGCTCCGTGTCGCAAGATTCGCTCGGCAGCATTGAACACTGAAACTTCAGCCATCGCAAGAACACTCCGAGAAAACACATGCAGGGGAGTCCTCTCCGCCTTACTAGTGGATGCTTCGGCTACAAAAATTTACGTAAAAAGAGTAACAGATTCCTTCTGGTTCCTGTATAATGTACCCCGAAACCTTCGGACTAACTGTCAAGCCCCTACATTGTTTTGGGCGTGTGGGTGGGGACGGGGTTTAGGTCAAACTCGTTTGATTGAAGCTCAAAGCTGGAAATTCAGGGTTAAGGCTGTAAGGTTTGGGGTTAAAGGGGGGTTAGGGTTTAGGGTGGGTTGAGGCTATAGGGTTTGGAGTTTGGGGGTGTTTAGGGCTCAGGTAGAAGATTCTGCACAGACTGTTTGCTGTGATTCCCATGACGACCGAGGCACTAACGCAGAGGGCAAAGACGAGAAACGCGGCTATCAGTTTGGTGCCTGGGCAGAAAGGCCTCGATCATTTGCATTGTACGGCCTTTCGGCGCGCTCCTTACTATAGTTACATGTACTGTCATACACCCTAAATCCGTTTATCAACGACCATGCAGAGACTTAGACTCAGACTCCGCAACTCTTAGGAAGTTCATTCCCTATGCCCACTAATTATCTATATATTTATAATTTATAGTTTTTGGGTATAATGTATGACTCCTTGACCCTTTCTTTACTTGGTATAGTTTATTCCTCCATGTCCCCTATCCATAAGTGTTGTTGACGTACTCCAGAAGCTCATTCGAGCATGCCGGAGCATGGAGCATGGTGCAGACCGAAAGCGGTTCAGAAACTACGGGTTCAATATATATAGGGGTCTGAGTAATTAGTAATACCACTCTTTGTGAGCTCCTTGTTATAAGTTCTTGTATCATATAAGCCGACCGCCTAGTCTAATTACGGTGAAGACATGAAGACAGTTTATTCCTTGGTCTGCCTGGGGTAGAATGCAGTATTCCAGGGCCTAGGCAGGTTCTGTATAGGTACATGGACGCTTGGGTAGTGCTGTTGGGGCGTCGGGAGTATCAGCATCACAGCACCTGATATAGTCGAATAGACGTAGTCTTTGGCGCCTTTGTTACAGTAGGCAGCTTCCTGGTGGGCAAGATGCAGCTGCGGACCTTAGCCCTGTCAATCAGGAAGTTTTCGTTTCAACCTCAACTCTACACCCTAAGCCACTTGACTATGGTGGAGTACGAGGGTGTGCATCGTTCCTGTGATTCGGGTCACCTTGCGATTGAGGAGGTCGAGCGCCGCTGCGGTCCGAGTATCAGGGAGCTTTTCGGAGTTGCAGAACCTTGCATAGATGGGAGATCTTGATTTGTTGGCTTCATCTTGAGGTCTGGTAAGGACCCTGCCCTCGATGGCTTCCACTAGCTTGGACAACCTGACGGGTGGAAACCGGTGCCTTGCAAAGGTAGCACCATCAACTAAGGTGATCTCTTCATCAACAAGTTGACTGGCAAAGACAAGTACGAGTTTGGCCACTCGCCCTGGGCCCGTAGAGATTCCAAACGAGCCTCGGTTCAGGGCCCTAAGCCCTAAATAAACTGAGCACTAAGCTAAGCCGTAAACCGTAAACTCTAAACTAAGCCCTAAGCCCTAAAGGGTGTAGAGCCTGCTGACTTTAGCAGATGCGGCTTGAGGTTCGCAGCCCTTTCGGAGTTCTTCGGCTTCTAACCAGAACCTTTGGCCTCTTAGTTTTCCGGAATCTTATCCAAGTAGGCTTTCTAAAGACCTAAACAACCCCTAGGATGCCCAGTAGTACCCTTATTCCGTTTTTGTAGTCTCAGGTTCCTTATAAAGTTACCCAATACTAAAAGGGAGCCCTTTTTATTCCTGGGTTACTGGGCATTCGAGACCCTTGTCATGCTGTTCTAAGGGCCATGTCACGTCACATAAGAAAAAAGTCCGCGAGCTAACTTGGGTACTCACCCCACACAGCCTGTACCCCACACAGCAAGTACCCCAAACCCTAAACCCTAAAACCTAAGCCCTAAAACCTAAACCCTAAACCCTAAAACCTAAAGCCGAAACCCTAAACCTAAAGCCGAAACCCTAAACCCTAAACCCTAAACCCAAACCTGAAGCCCGTCAGTCCCAAATGTGCTCCACCTCGGGGTTCCTTTCTTCCGAAACTTGCTATTATAGGGGCCCTCATAATTTCCTATACTATTTTTTGGGGGGGAGCGGGGGTCCTTATTATAACTCTTAGTATAATGGACCCCAAAAACCCTCTTCCGATTATCAAGGCCCAGATATATCCTCAACTCTGAAACTGGAGGTTTCGTGCTGTGGGGGTAGCCATACTGTTGATGGTCAAAATCCTGCATTACCTTAAGGACCCTAAACTATGGGAATTACGATATATTCCTTATTATGGGTAATGCAGGATTTTGACCATCAACCGAATAACGGGTATCTTACATAGACCCTGCAATCGTAATACCATCTTAGTTACCTCAGCCTCTTAGTAGGATCCGGGGTGTAGTTGGTGACTCCGGGTTTTGGGGTGCTTTAGGATTCATGGTTATACTTTAGGGTTAAGGGATGGGGCTCTGATGATTTCAGAGTCCGTCTAGGGTTGAGGGATCCTTGAAAGCTTCAAGCCGAGGTGATCTCTCCAGATTCGTCGGTGGCAAGCTGCAAGAAGCTGTGGGCAACTTCACAGGATCTCTCTCTAAAATGTCGCTAAGAGCTTCAAACACCCCGTAGTCTTTGCAACCTCTACAGTTCTACAGGTTATCGAAGCCCCTAGGCCCTAAACCCTATACCCTTACTTATAGAATCCTTATAGATCCCTTTGAAGGGACCCTTAAAGGAACACTTATAACTACCCATGAACCTCCAAGTAGTTGCAATGTGTCTTTTTGCACCTCACCGATCATCTCCAGCCTCTTCGGTCGAAGCTTGCCACACAGAGTGTTCAATTCTCATGCCCGAGCACCTTCCTTAAAGGGTCCTACAAGGGACTGGGGGTCAAGGACCTATGTCTATGGGGGTTGGGTTTAGGGTTTAGGGGTTTAGGGTTTACTGGCTTGGGGGTTTAGGGTTTAGTCTATAGTGGTTTAGGGTTTAGGGTTTCGGGTTAGGGTTTAGGGTTTTGGGTTTGTGGGCTCAAGGGAAGGGACTGGTTTATATAGGGGTTTCAGATCTCATGGGGGCTTGAGACTGAGGGTTTCGGGTCAGAGGATGTTGAAGCCGACGAGTCCAGGAGCTCCGACACATAAGATGGGGCTTCAATCTAAACTGGGCTTTGGAGTACCATACTTAAAGGAACCCTTATGAAATAAAAGTTTATACTGTTTTCTCCCTGGTTACTCAAAAGCCCAGCTAATAGAAAGTTACAGACGAGCATCCCCTTTAAGTCCCTGTAGAAGCATACTTGGAGGATCATGGCACTTAGTAAGTAAGGTTATAAGTACCTTAATTGGGGTTATAAGTAGTTATAAGTTACCCTAATTATAACCCTAGTTACTAAGTCCCATGATCCTTCAAGTAGCTCCATGTCACCAAAACCTCTTCTATTTCTTAAGGAACCGGCGTTGAGGTTGCTAGCCTCACTTGGAGAATAAGGGCACTTAGTATGTAGGTTATCAGTAGCGTTATGAGTACTCTACTTAGGCCGACTCTACTTATAGCTTTGCTGAACTTTGCTTAAAGCATCTTATAGGACTTACTAGGTCCTCTGATCCTTTAGGGGAACTCGCAAACCGTCAGACTCCCCACCCCAAGATGGAAAACCCAAGCCTCCGAAGTCTGACCAACACCCGCAAGCCCTGCGCCAAGTAACAGGGCTTTGGAGTCCCATGCATTCATACTTTTTTAACTTAATGGAACCATTATGAAATAAAAGTTGATACTTCTTTCTCCCTGGTTACTTAACAGCCCAAGTAAGCCTTAAGCACTAGACCCCATGCAAACCCTCAGGCCCCAAAGCCCGAAGCCCCAAGCCTTAAGCCCTCAAGCTCGAAGCCTTGAACCCTAAACCCTCAACCTCCAGATGGGAGTTTCCGAAAGTCGGGGTACCTTATTTTGGGATCCTTATAATAAGGGGTCTACTATTTGGGGTACTATATTAGGGTCCCCCATTTCCGGAAACCCCCAGATCTCAACTCCAACTTGGAGGTTCATGGGTAGTTATAAGTGGAGCTATAAGTCCCCCGAATATAGGTCATAACCATAGTAGTGTTACTTATGACCCGTATAGTTATAACTATCCATGAACCTCCAAGTAGGCCATATAGATAAACCCTCTGCCCTTGTAGAGTCCCTATAGATCCCTTTAAAGGGACCCTTAAAAGAACACTTATATCTACCCATGAACCTCCAAGAAGAGCCTTCCTGAGCCAGAGAGGCAAGGAGAGCTACGAGTTTGGTGACATCACCCGCTCACTGGATGCGAAGGCAAAAGCCGAGCCTCTGAAATCACGGGTTTGGCGTTTAGGGTTTCGGGGGGTACCTTTAAAGGGTTCCTTAAAGGGATCTATAAGGGTTCTATAAAGGGTCTAGGGTTTAAAGTTTAAGGCTTTGGCCTTATGGTTTGGCGTTTAGTGTTTAAGGTTCCAGGTTGAGGGTGTAGGGTAGGGCTTGGTTTGCAGGAGCGGGGCTTAGGGTTTAGGGCTTAGTTAGGGTTTAGGGTTTAGGGTATGCCTGGACCGTAGAAACCTACCGTTTTAGGGTTGAATGCTGGAGGGTCGCACTGACATTGCAAGACCTTATAGCATCGTGCTAAGATCTACACTCACCATTAAACTCAAGAAGCCCGCAAACCGATCCCCCGAGCACCCTAAACAGTATTCGCAGTTTGCAGAAGCAGTTTAACTCCAAGTTGAGCTTCGGGGTTCTCGGCTGTGTTAGGCTGCTGCTTCGTAGGTGTCTATCATAGGTCCCGTGAGAGGATGCTGTTGTAGAACAGCCAGCCCCATGTGCGGTTTAGTTCATGCGGTTTCGGGGTAAAGGACGGCAGCGGCAGCAGCAAGGCGAGTATTGTCATCAAGCGATTCACAGTGTATCGGTGTTGTTCTTCTACATATCGCAGAAAGCGCTAACGGTTTGACACAGCTATGCAAGCACTTCTTCTAGACCGTGTGGAACTAGAACTTGCGAGTGGCATCCTCTAAAAATCATTGACCGGAACTGGAACCCTCTATCGGAACGCCTTCGTAGGGCTCCGTAGGAGGTTGCTTGCCTTTTGTTGTGGATTCAGGTGGGCCCTAAACCCTGAATCCAGGAGTAGTTTGACGCAGCACACTCCATGTTGCACCTGCTGGAGCTAAGGAAGTTTGCAAAGTGACGGGCAAGGAGTGCCTCTCTGCGTTCGCAGAGCCTGTGTTTAGGGTGGATGATGTCATGCTTCAGGTTTCAGTTGGGGCTGTACTTTTACGTGTACTATGACTGATTATTGCCAGGTTGTTGCGACGACTGCCAGCCTATTGCTGATAAGAGCTTCTTCTTCTTCTACCAGTACTCCAGCACCGGCACTTCTCCAAAGCCGCAGCCCAGAGCCGTGACAAGGATGTTTACGAGCTCGGCGATTTGAGCAAGTACCTGGACACGCAAGCAAAGAAGCAGGCCGTGGGTTGTGGTTTAGGGTCTACGATTTAGGGCTTTAGACTTTAGGACAGCGGGGTGAGGATTGAGGGTTGAGAATCGGAGTTCAGGCTTTGCTCTGTCTGTGGTGTTAAACTTCTTCTGCTGCAAGTCCCCTCATAGTTTAGATTCGAGGGCTGGCAGGGTGTCTGTCAAATCGAACATTCTTGGGGCGGCTCCAGCATTTGGTCGGTGCCTGGTTATGCTATCATGTCCGCGTCGTGTTCCCCCCTGCAGTTGGTGAAGAGCAGCATGAAAGCAGCCCAGGTGGCCGCAGAACCATTGATTTCTTAGCTACAAATGATTACTGTGAGGCTCAAGGCAACAGTTTGCACGGACCTGGTGTTAGTTTTCGGATGTTTACATGCTTGAAAATTTCAACTTTGCGCGCTTCACAACATAGTCCTGGCCTCGTGCGGCCACCGCTAGCTCGCATGCGACGGAGAAGGTAAGTTCATTGTGTACTCCTTATACTGTGCCTTCAATGGTCACTCGTACCCATGTATGCGAATTCTCGATAAAACATTCTATGTGTCCACCTCTACCTATTTGTCTACCTATCTATCTACTGGCTTTCTATCTATCTATCGATCTTTCTGTCTATCTAGCTTTCTACCGATCGACACTGGGCCATACTCACTCTCCTAGCTTCTTAAATCCTTGCGCCTCCAGGTTTCCAAACTCACGGGCAAAGACTCCTACGAGTTTGGGGACATTTCGCGAGAGATCGCGAGGTGTCGGCCGAGTTGGGCGGAAAGTCACAGCCTTGTTTCAGGGTCTAGGTTCCCTAAACCCTAAACCCCTAAACCCTTAACCCTTAAACCCCTAAACCCTAAACCCTAAACCCCAAGAGTCTGTAGGCCCGGCTGTTATTTTGCTTACTCTTGTAGGCTTAGGATTTGAGGGTGTTCAGCGGCTTTGGTACTTTCGCGTAGCAGCAAATCAATACGAATAGCAATGCAACGGCTTAGGCTTTATAAGGGTTTAAGTGAGTTGTGTGCAGCAGCTGTATCGTCAGGCATGTGAGTTAAGGAGCATAACTCGGAGTGGTGCTGTCCAGTGTCCATGTTTGCTCAATCTATATAGTCCAATAATTAAGCCAGAGAAAAGCACACACCGAGTAGCTGAGTGGATACACTTTACACTTTTTGGGATAATAGTACCCACTACAAAACTGAAAGTGTACACTTTTTGGGGGGGCTTATGAACTCAGCAACTAGGCACAGCCTTTGAACCCAAGACCAGGGATGCTTTGAAAGGAACCTCAAATCCCCACGGATAGAAAGGCCACCAACCCTGGAGTTCCAGATTCCCAACATGACTGCCACATGGGGGTTGATCAAAATTATGGGTCCCTTTTGGTCCCCTAGGCTATAAGGAATATACTATAATACAGACCCCAAAAGGGCCCATAATTTTGATCAACCCCCACGTAGGCATAAACTATTCATCCCCACATCCCTTTTCATTGAGACCTTGCTAGCAACAGCTCAAGTTTACGAACGATCTCCTTGGAGGCAACTCTCTTACTTCCTTACAAAACCCTTCTGAAACGCTTGTGGCCCCCTATGGAACCGCTGTTGAATGTGAGTATCTCTTGCTCTTGCCACGCCTGTCATCGGCTTTGCAGGAGGGTCCAAGAGTCGGATGTGGTGGATGAAGAGGCGCCCTCTAAACTTCAAGTAGGTGTTTGGTATACAGTAGAAGCCAGAAAGTTGGAACATCTTCATCCTCATTCCCTAAGGTAAAGCATAGGAAATCCCAGCATTAATCGTCCTAAACCCATGTTGCATCTTTCTGGGGTTCAGTGTAGGGCATTCGGAAGTGGCGATTTCGAAGTTTATGATCATTTCGTTAGGAGTGTTTGGCAAGTGTTCTGTTACGAGGGGTGGGGTATACTGCAGCACAGCACAAAAAAAAACTATTCCAACCATTGAGGCGCCTTTAGGCTATAACCCTAATCCCTAAACCTTATAACTAATCCCTAATCCCTAAACCTTATAACTAATCCCTAAACCCTAAACCTTAAACCCAATTATGACCCAATATAGATCGGGTTCGGCGCCTTTAGGCTATAACCCTAATCCCTAAACCTTAATCCCTAAACGCTAAACCCTAAACCCAACTATAACCCGGGTTCAGGCTTCCGGAGAGTCTTGGAGATGGGGTTTAAGGCTCATGGCAAGCCGAAGCCTTTCACACGCCCCAAACCCTAAGAGTCCATGTACCCAATAGTCTATACTTGCAAGGGCCTTAAATGACTCCCTTATAGGTACATTGGGCCCAAAGTGTATACTATTTGGGTACGTGGACATGGACTCTTAGGGCAATATAGATCGGGTTCAGGCTCCATGAGTCTGGGGGATGGGGTTTCAGGCTCATGGCCAGCCTTACATTACTCCCTATATAGGTACATTGGGCCTAAAGTATATACTGTTTGCGTACATGGACCCTTAGATTAAGCAAAACGCAGGATCTACGCCTTCTACTGACGACTGTCGTCGCGCTGGGACCTGCAGGGTTTCGAGTACGGCTTAGGGGCTTACGAGTGTCTAGGGCCTAGGGACTACAGAGCACTGTGCTTGGAGGTACATGGGCAGTTGTAAGTGGGGTTATAAGTCCCCTAATATAGGTTATGACCATAGTTATCCTACTTATAACCCTACTTGTAACTACACATGAACCTCCAAGTAAGAGAGACTGTAAGGGCGACTATACCACTCTGGTAATAGAACTGAGGGGTTTATTATCTGGAGTTTAGAGCTTGTTCCACCTAACGGATTGTTGGAAGGGCCCCAAGTTTGAGTCCTTTGAGTAGTACTACGGACTGCATGTCTCACGGTTCCGTATTGATTTTTATTCGGCTTAGTGGTATAGTATATTGTCTTAGTTTCCAGCCGGAGTCCCGGGGTTTGGGGCTGACGTTTAAAAGGGATTACGGCTTGAACGGTCACTTTGAAAATTCGAGTAGGCTTCGTCTGAGGGTTCCTGACAGGGCTCCATAGGGAAGTAAAGGATTCGGGGGCCTAGGGCCCTGTGTTTTCGGAAAGGGTTTCACGAGGCAAGGGCTACGAGGGGACATCCCTACTAGTTTTTCAGGCCTCTATAGGATTCAATTTTTGAGTGTTTTATAAAACACTGCAACCTCTATATGATTCAATTTAAGGTTTAGAAAGGTGAGATGTGGAGACGACAATGCGCATAAAGCCCAAGCCAAACCAGAACCCGACATGTATCGAAACTGCCGTTCGTTTTTCGGAGAGTACTAACCCTAAACCCTGAACCCTACCTGGACCCCAAGGAACCTATATTTTTAGGGTTCCTTATTATGATTTCTTTATATGAGTCCTTAAAAAGGTAGGTTATTTGGGGTTAAGGTAAACCCCATAAACCCTAAACTGCAGCCTGAGCCTTGAGGCAGCCCTAACTCCAAACCGCAAAGCCCGACTGCTCCAAACCGTGACGCCTGAACCCTCCATTCCATGCTCGAAACCCTGGCCCCAAGCAGAAAGACCTAACCCAAAACCCTAAAACCCTGGCAGCCCTCCCCCGCAAAAACCCTACACCCGGTGAGGAGTTGGCCTAACTCCAGTGGCACATCTTCTCCCTGTGCAGCTGCTCCTCAACCTGTGACCCTTTCTTGTGGAGTCTTGCCGTTTCGGGTTTGCGCTTGAATAGGATTTTGGACCATTTTTGGGTCGAGTGGGATTTAGCGTTAGGGTTGGGGATTAGGGGGGGGTGGGTAAGGTTTGATAGGATTTAGAATTTAGCTGGCTTTTGTAGAAGAGTTCATTGAGCATTCATAGGTTTCGGACCTGTCACTTCGACTTGTCCTCTCCATTATCCCTGGTCGCGGACGGCTTCTGTTGAAGTCTCTTAATTGTAACCCTTGTAGTCCCCTTTGAGACGGTTTGAGTTTCTAGTCTTTGCTGTAGATGTTCAGATTGCGCGAGGGTGTCCCATGAAATTTGCACAGTTGTTTCTACCTACGATCTTGTCTCAAGCCTCCATGAAGCAGCGTACGATTTGCCCCAGACAGATCCAAAGGGTCTGCTTTGCATAATGATGACAAATTAAAGTTGTAATCGTAGTAATCTAGTAGTAGTAGTAGTAGTAGTAGTAGTAGTCGTAGTAGTAGTAGTAGTAGTAGCAGTAGTAGTAAGAATAAGATGCAGAATAATACCACTAGTAGCAGCAAGAATAAGAAGAATAGTACTACTATTTGGGTGTCGAAGTACTATAGAAGCCTCAAACATACCAATACCATTCCTTCGGGTTCCTTACTCTAACTAAGTATACTATAAAGAAGCCCAAGACCCTATGCTAATTATTAAGACCCGACAGTAGCTACTTGGGATCCGTTTGGAGAGGTACACCACGAGCGTCGAGGTCGAGCTAGGCAATCGCGCTGCATCCAAGCTCACAGGGGCTGTAGCGCAGGACCGGCGATGGGTTCAGAACTCTAGTGTTTATAGGATCTATATAAGTAGGGTTGTTCGGGGTAACGTTTTGGGGGCATATGAGTTTGGATTTAGGATGGTTAGTGGTTTTTCAGTGTTTTTCGAGAGTGTTGGACATCTTTGTAACTTTAAGTCACTGAAGTTCTGGTCTGCATGGCATGGCCTGCATGTTGTTATCACATGAAGCTTACACCCCAAACCTTGCATCCCTTATGGCCTTATGATAAAACTCCTTAAACCCTAAACCCTGATAACACTGATCCTTACAGACCGTTTCTTTAACCCTTGAAGGGACCCTGTTCTATTTGGGTGGTTGTCAAAATTAGCGTCCTTTTTTGGGTACCCTAAATGTTTGGTGCCGTATTACAAAGGGACCATAATTTTGACAACCCATTTCGCAGTCCTTTTTGTTCATGTGCCTCCCAGGAGCTTGACCGCAGAGCCAAAGGAGTCTTGCTGGGCAAAGGCGCCACGCCATCTGCATTTCTATTCCGTCTATGGCTGTTCAGAAGTAGTGTAAGCCATATCGGTGAAGGATACTGAATGCGAGAGCCCTCGAAGAAGAAATTATGGCCTACATTTAATCCCGATTCGAGTAAGCGCGCCAGCAGCCGCACCAGCAGCAGCAGCAGCAGCATCAGCAGGATCAAGAGCAAGTGCAAGTGCAATGCACTGATGCACTCAATGAATACCACTTGCCACCATTAAGCCTTCAATGCAAATAGTGCAAGCACTTCGCCGCCAGGCAACGAAGACTACGTGCTTGGTGACCTGACGAAAGCGCAGATCCAGCGCAGCGTGGCCTCCTTGACCGGAAAGGAGTGCCGGGGTGGTGTGAGGTTTAGGGTTTTGTGTGCATGATTATGACTATGATATGACGATGTTGACTATTGTTGTTTTTGGGGCTTAGGGTACAGGTTGTGGAGTTGTGGCATTGTGAGGTCAATGAATGGGGCAGCAACACTGGAAGTGATGCGGCTGCTAATTCCCACTGACAACAGAACGGCAGGTCGAGTGAGCGCATGACAAGCATGCGTGACCGTGAAATGAAGAGTCGTGCCAGTCAGTCAGATTGGTAGTATCATAGAAAGTCTCGTGAGACGAGACAGCTAGCTTGGTAGTGTTGGCAGGAGACGCAAGCCGACAAGCATTGTGGCAATCGAAATCGTCGCAGTAGTCGTACCAAGCGATGTCGTACCCATCGTTGTAGTGATATAGTGTCAGCGGTGCCAGTAGGAGGCATAGTGAAAGGATGGTGGTGGTGGTGGTGGTGGTGGTGGTGGTGGCAGTAGCAGCAGTAGTAGTAGTAGTAGTAGGAGTAGGAGTAGGAGTAGGAGTAGGACTAGGAGAAGTAGCCTTAGGCAGGTAGGCAGGCAGGCAGTGTGGCGGAGGGAGTCACATTTGTCGAAATTGCCAAAAGTTCAATCGTCGTGCCTGGTTAGCGGATTACTGATGCCGTCAAAGGCAGCCCTAACCCTAAGGGTCCAAGGGACCCAATAATTAGGTACTTGGGTTTCGGATAGTAGTTAAGTAGCTCAATGTTTAAGAGAGTGTATGATTATTAGGTACTTGGACCCTTAGGGTAAATGTTCGATCAGCCAAGCAACCCAAAAGGTGTGTAGGAGGTTTCGAGCCTTGGACAGTGTGGCCGGCAGGACAAGTACGAGTTCGGTGACATCAGTCGCGCACTCTTGCGTGCCTGGGCAAGGAATGACAGCCCTTGGGCGGTCTTTCCCGGTGATCCTACCTGTCAGAACAGAATGGCCCGAGGCGATCACGTCTGTATCATGGCATCCCTGTGGTTCTCGGGCCCGGAAGACTATAGTACTCGTAGCGGCGTTTTCATGCCTTCATGCCATACATAAAGGAGAACTGGCCGGAAGGATGAAGTGAGTTTGTTGGTTAAACAAAGAAACGGAACTACAATGCTTCGCAAAGTGACCTTCGGCTTTCCAACGTGCCTGTGAGGAAGTGAATTAACATGTGGACATTGAGCCTTCCCGGAAGCAAGGAATCGTCTTCACCCTCTAACATCCACGGGTGTGTGGCGTGGGAGTCTCTGAAAAATCGGGACGGAAGCTTACCCCTTCTAAGCAGAATCCCTTCAGGGCCGCAATGTTTACAACAACCCTTGCTTGTCACCCGTATACGACACCATGAGAAACCTTTTCTCTTTCAAGGCTTTTGAAACCCTTCTAAAGCAACGCTGCCAGCCTGTGCCTGCAGCCCACGAAGGACAGGTCCAGCTGAGACGAGGGCCGAGCTGACTTGTGTAAAAAAGCGACGGAGCGCGGAGATCTGGGTTGACTTATCATACTGTGATAGGATTTAGTGAAGTCATGTTTCGTGATTCTGAAGGCTGAAAGTTAGATAGTGCACGATTTCGAGTTCGAGGGTTTGCATCGATATTACAATGACAAGGAACAGCCGACAAAGATTCCGCATACGTCTTACATGCACGAAGACGGACTACCGATGCTGGTTTTGTTTCTCTTGCGGCACCAGACTGCTGCCGCTGCTCCTACCACTACTACGATGGCAACTGCGCTCGGTTGTTTTGTGGGCTAGTAAGCTGTTGGTGGCTGCCTAGGGCACTGAGGCAGACACGTGCTGAGCAGGCAGGGAACAACACGACACGCGCGAAGCCTATCCGCCCTAAACCTTGCACCCAATTAAATAGCTGTGCGCTTCATGCATCCCATGCTCTCACCCAAAGTCCTACATTCAGGAGTACTTGGACCCTCATGGTAAGCCTTGCGGCCATGCCAAGGCCAGCAGCTCACTGCCCGCAGCCATCGTGATAGCCTCCACAGCGCGCCAAAGCCTTGTCTTTGTGGTTTAGGCCTGGAGTCCTTAGCTTTCTATTTTCGGGGCAGGGGCCTTACTAGACCTGGAGTGTTGTTATGTTATGTTGTAGTTATTTTCTCTTAGATAGTGAACGGGGGAACTTTAAACTTTTTGGCCCTATATATTAGCTCTATCTTCGAAAGTTTGAACTTTTTGGGGCCCGGTTGTTGAAGAAGAGAGTTCTTCGAGATACACCCTGAAAGCAAGCCCCATAGGATCCCACAGGGTTTAGGCAAAGGCTCCATGTACCTTTATACTAGATACTTAAGCCTTAAAGGGGTCCCTATATAGGTTCTTTAAGGCCTATAAGTATATACTATATGGGCACATGGAGCCTTAGGGTTAGGCAACAAGGAGAAGCCGCTGAGGCGGGGGAGCGACTTGGCCAGCCAACGGGACGACAGTCTGCAGCTTACTGGGAGGCTCCTAGGTCTTGGCCTAGTACCTTTTAGAGGCTCATACCCTAGCCCTTTTTAGGGCGCCTTCTTTTTAAGATAACAGATCCTAACCATAAAACTAGGTAATCCTAACAAAAGGTAGGGTGTTGGGGCTTAGGGTTTGGGGTTTAGGCGGTTGGAGGGTTCAAGGTTCAGGATTTGAGACTAGACTGTGGCTGGTTTCAGGAGTTGAGGGTTCTGGGAGGTTTTTGATTTTCAGAGGTTTGTTCAGGGAGCACGGCTCGTTTGGAAGACTACCCTCCCCGAAAATCCCTAAGGAACGCTTGAAAGGCGCGAACCGCCAAATGCCGCAAGCCTTCAGGAACCAACCATATGGATCTCTCAGATTCTGTACGAAGGCATTGCAGAAAAGGTGTCTTGTTAGGGCTGAATAGGGCTTCGAGTCCTGTCCATAGTTGCCCGACCGTGCCTGAGGACCTTGCGTTTGACGATCGCGACTGCGGCGTTTGTATAGAATTTCAGGGGAGGGGGACGAGTTTAGTATGGAAGCCTGACCCCCGCAGAATTACCAATCACCGTTGCTCCTTAAGGGTTCCTTAATGTAAGCATAGTATACTGTAATCTAATCCCCAAATCCTATTCTAATTATGGACTCTATATATATATATACTTATATGCACAATGTGTAACCAGACTTTCTAATGCCAGGGCAAGGGGACGCAGTGAAACAGTCGTACTTGTGCTGCATGTGCCTGAACCTCGAAGGGCCGCAACTCAGTAATATCTTGCTGGCATGCTAGCAGGGCATTTTCAAAATCTGGAACCATATACAGTAGAAGCTAGAAAGTTGGAACATCATTAGCCTCATGCCCTTAAAGTAAAGGGAATCCCAGCATGAATCATCCTAAATCGATGTTCCAACTTTCTGGGGTTCACTATAATAATAAACCCTAACGTCGTTGAACTCTGATCATTGAGGTCTTGGCAGTGAGCCATCCAGGCCATGTGGAAGAGCGAGCTATGGCTCATGCACGGAGCTTCGCCTAGTAGCATTGCACTCTTCAGAAAGTCGAGTCTAGTGTAGGGGTCGTTGCCTTCGGTTTTTCGTTGTTGCAGAGGCTAGCTCAGGTGTCAGGTGCCAACCCCTAAAACCCTAAACCCATAAACCCCGCATTGTAGACCCCTTTGAGGAGCCCTTATAGATCCCTTTAAAGGAAGCCTTATAGACTTTTGGGGTCCCTAAAGATGACGAGTGCCGCTGCCGCTTGAAACTCGCAAGGCTCGGCGCACGCACGTATAGTTTCGCAATTTTCATATCCCTAAGGGTCCATGTACCCAAATAGCATATAGTTTGGGCCCAATGTACCTCTATAGGGAGTACTTTATGGCCAAAGTATATACTATTTGGATACATGGACCCTTAGGGTATACAAGGCTACGACAAGCTTATGAAGTGATCCTCCACAACCGAAAGCTGTGCTCTACGTGGAGAAGGACGGTGCCATGAACTTACAGCAGATATCACGCAAGGACAGGTCAAGTTCATGGTTCCTAAGCCCTACCTAGAGGCTCATACCCTACCCCTTTTTTTGGATACCTAGTTTTATGGTTAGGATCTGTTATCTTAAAAAGTAGGCGCACTAAAAAGGGGGTAGGGTATGAGCCTCTAGGTAAGCCGTAGCCAGCAAGCCGTCCTGGAGCCGAAGACTTTGCTCACTTTGTTTGGAGTTTAGGGTTTTAGGCTTTAGGTTTTGGGTTTTAGGGTTTGGGGTTTAGGGGTTTAGGGGTTTAGGGTTTAGGGTTTGGGGGCTTAGGGTTTATAGTTTCTCTTTACAAGAATGGCCAGCTGATGTAAACGGAAGATGTGGAACACTGTTACAGTGTTGCAAAGCTGTGCAGCGAAGCCAAGAGCTCCACTGGCTTGAGCAAAACCCATCTTCGCAGTCGGCGTTCCAGTGCGTGCTCCAGCCATGTTGTGATCGTTGCTGCAGTCGTCATTGGTGTACTGGTAGCAGCAACTCAGTCAAAACACATTTTTTAGCCAGCGTGGTCTTTGCAATGCATCCCGATGCATCACATTTGTTTGCTTTCTGGAGTTTGAGCCTATGAAAGCGTCCAACTTGTGTTTGCGGCTTCATTGGCGAATTCGGTCAGGCCAACCACTCCCGCGCCGCCTCCTGTGCCAGTCGCATCCAGAGAGCCTGCCGTGCCACCTTTGCCACCGCTGGCACAGGCCTGGTCGGCGTCATCCAAAAGAAGAAAAGTTCGGGCATTTCATGGCAATCCCTACAAGTGACAGGCTGCTGACATGTGGGCCCATGGCATGCTTGTCGTGTCATGAACTTAAGCGCCAAAATTGCCCTGTCGTTTGCGCTGATCTTTAAGACCGGGCCGGTTTTCATGGATCACCCGTTGCTGTGACAGTGGTTGGTTTGGGAGCCTTAGCGACAGTTTTCCAATGTTTTCCAGACACACAGTATAAGCTTGCCGGTAATTTGCCGGATGAAGAAGAAGATTTTGTTTATGGCATCGAATGCGGACGCCCCATTTGAAGTGTCATTGCTCTCACTGCTTCGAGTTATTTGCCACGATTCTGTACACCAAACCCGCTTCCAACTCCAACAAGCTCTTACTACTCGAAACGTTCTTACCCTAAGCTTACAAACCCTGAACCCTGCCTGGCTTCTGAGCCCTAGAACCGCAATCCTTAGAAACCCTAAACCTTCCCTTACCCTAAGGGTCCATGTACCCAAGTATATACTTTAGGCGCAGTGTACCTATATAAGGAATACTTTAAGGCCAAAGTATATAGTATTTGGGTACATGGGCCCTTAAACCCTACACTCTTATAGAGCCCTTATAGTAACCCTTAAAGGCACCCCTGAAAGGAACCCTATTTGGGTACATGGACCCTTAGGGTTATAAATCCTATCTCCTGTGGTAACTTCCTGCGGCTTTGCTTGCGGAGCACAGAAAGAAGCCATTGCTTTAACAAAAAACAAGAAAGCGAAGGCCGAGCCGCTTCAGCAGCCTTCCATTCCTCTGAGCCGGGGCACCAGTGAGAGGACCCGATTCTGAGAGTGAGTCGTCGTCTTCTTTTAGGGTTTGGGGTTTGGGGCTGTGCCATGCAACTAGGATGCTAGCAGATCCGGTACTATACAGGACTCTAAGTGCTGCTGAAACTGGAATAGTAGAGAGCCGGGCGCCATTCTTCCCAAGTTGTTGAGTTCTCCCATGTCCCCAATGAGTCAAGCCCTTTTACTTTAAGAGCTGTGGGCTGTGTGTCATCTTGATGGTTGCCGTGGTTTCATCTTCATCAGCATCCCCGTTACTCCAGTTCTTGAACAGTCTTCAAAGACCATCAGCATCGTCGTGCGGCCGTCTTCACGGAGCCTGGAATTCTCATTTCTTGGATTGCCGCCGTTGCTTTTTCCCCATATCGAAAGTGTAAACCCCGACCCGGATAGGATCGCCCAACATGTGTTGTACCTGAGCGGCGTTGCCAAAACTCGAATATCTCCCCAAACAGACTTGCCAAAATTCCGCTATAGCCTCCCAGACACAGACACACACACACACACAGACAGAGACACACAACCGCACGCACCCACACACGCACACATGCACGTACGCAAAGATAAAACAAAACCCTGAACCCTGCCACGTTATAAATTTGAATCCTCCCTAAAGCCTGTGATCGCCCTAATATTAAATGGAACCCCCACCTCCCCATTAATTAGCAAAGCCCGAAATCCAGGGCCGAGTTTCAACATGTCGGGGGTTTCGGGCATCCGGGTATGGGTCAGTCAGATAGGTAGTAGTTAGAAAGAAAGCTAGAAAGTGAGATAGCTAGATGGTCCTCTTTGGTTTAGTACTACTGTAGTCTTGGCTCTATTAGAACTCATACAAACCTAGCCCCCCAATTTTTTAATCGACTTTCAACATGCTAGGTGAGGCTTGGAATTAGTGGGAAGTGGTTACTCTGACCCTTAGCTAAGTTCAACCTCCCCTAATCACTGTTCTAAACCTTTAGCTCTACACCCTACGGTTTAGGGTTTAGGGTTTAGGGATCCTTACGTAAACCCAAGTATAAACCCTATATCTGCTAAAATACTGAAGGAGCCTCGGCCCTCTGACCCCGTCTTGCTCCCGGTTTCGGGGCACCGGGATGTCCCCCGGAATTGGCAGGGTTGGGCTTAGGGTTTAGGGTGCAGAGTTCGGGGTTTGGGTCTGCGAGGCTCATTGAGGAGTCGTGGGGTATGTGTCGGACTTTGTATAATCGCAGCTTACGGTTCAGACGCCCATTTAAGGATTTGTGGGGGTGTTTAATAGTCTAAGGCCCCTGGGGATCAGGGTACTTTGGCCCTTTGAGCTTATGGTTTGTTGGTTTCAGCTTCGAGTATCAGGTCCCAGTTCCCAAACATCGTTGCACCGTTTTCGGGCGCGTGTTATGTTGTATAACCCTCGGGCGATCCTAGTGCAATGGCCCATGAAACATAGGGGTCGTGTGATGCGGCATTTAAATGAACAAATTCAGTCATGTGTGTGTGTGTGTGTGTGCGTGTTGTTCGTTGGGTTTGGGACTTTCCTGAACTACAACTCATAGGCATGTCCTGGTCACAGAAGAGATTTAGAAGTAGACCATCAAGTCGTAAACCACAAACCCTAAGCTCTAAACGAATCTAGGTGGAAGCTGCACCAGGCCCATAACCTGCCTTGCGCTGCCCAACAGCCCCACCCCCCGAAGAAATAAACGACACCCAAGCCACCCAAAAGCCCCCTACAAACAGTTGTGACCCTAAACCCTAAACCCTAAACCCTAAACCCCTAAACCCTAAACCCTAAACCTTAAACAAACAGTTGAAACCAGAAACCTCCTGGATTGACGAGCAAAACCCGTTTGATCCAACCGGATGTGTTTTTCTCCGACGTTCATTCTCGCCAGAAGTTTTTCCACAAACGCCCATGTGCCCTAACGACCTTGGCGAAGATTTGAACCCTATATTAAACCCTGAACACAAACGACAAAGGCGATGACAAAGACCCTAAACCCTAAACCCGGCCCCTAAATCTAAGCCCTAAACCCTGGCCCCTAAATCTAAACCCTAAACCCTAAATCCTATAAATTGCTAAACCCTTGATATTAAACCCTTTACAAAATCCCAAACCCCTAAACCCTCTCAAATCCGTCAGAAAGCCCGGCTCCAGGCCGCTGCCGCCACCGCCCGCGGAGGTTGCCGGGGAAGATCCGGCAGGCCCAGAGCTGCACGAAGATTCATAAGAACAACTGATGGTAATAGTATCAAAAACAATACCAATACGAATACTAATGCTAATACGAATTCCAATACGAATACTAATAAGCATGGTAATGGTAACAACAATAGCAATGCTATTTAATGATACAGCAACAGTACGTAAGCGTAATAGTACTACTCTCAGTGCAATGATGATAACAGCAAGAACGCAAATCATATCAATAACAGTAGCAAAACTATTGAGAAGAACCATACTGCAAAGAGTAGTAATAGCAACAGCAAGAGCAGCAGTAGTAGTAATCAAACAGTATTAGTAATAGTATAATAGTGATCTTAGTTATCATGTTGAGAGCAACAACACAAATAATAACAGGTCTTGGGCTTGTAGCGCGCTGAAACGCCTCTTAAACTTTCTAGGAGCCCTTAAGACAAGGCTGGTCTGCACAATTTACGTAACAAAAGGTGCCTTAATAATTAGAATAGAGTAGACTATATTATAATTATAAGAAGGAACCCCCCCCATAATAGTATGGATAATTGTAAAGGCGCCTACATTAGTGAGGATCTTCGGTTCGGTTGGGGTGGGGGTGTGGGGGTCTTGGGTGGAACGGTTCTAATCTACTTTCGATGCTTCGCTGACTTGCCGGTTGCGCTCCAGCAAGGTCAACCACAAATTGTTCGAAATCTCCGAGCTAACACTCCTCTCATGACTAATGACTAATGCACTGCAGAGGGTCATTGTAGTCAAAAGGACCCCCGGCTCCACTCTCTCAATTCCAGGCTACAACGCCCACAACAGTCCCCTGAACCCTACAAACGTTCAAAAGCAGAAACTCAGGGCCGTTGCGGCCCCCTGCTGCACCGGAGCCTGACCACGAGGTCCGCCGATTTTTGCAGGATTGTCGAGCGAGGGTTTCTAAACCCCTACCTGGAGCCCAAATAACCTACCTTTTCAGGGTTCCCTAATATGATTTCTTTATATAAGTCCTTAAAAAGGTAGGTAGTTATTTGGGGTTAAGGTAAACTCTAAACTGTCGAGAGTGGGTTTCTTAGGGGTTGGGGATCCGGAGCTCAGCGCAAGGACATTTCAGTCGCATTCAGTCGCTCTTTGTGACCGGGGAGAAGTTGCGAGTCTTCGATCAGGGGTATAGTTGGGAAGAACTTTAGCAACTGTTGAGCCGTTGAACACTGAATACCGAGCGGGTTTCGGGTTAACGTAGGGCTTTGAGGTTCAGGCCCGTGGGGTTTGTCGTATGTTTTGTGGGATTTGCTGGTCGGGGTTGATTTGTTGAAGTTTGACACTGAAAGCCCCAAGAAACTACGGATTGGGTTTTACCTTTACCCGACTTTTTTTCGACTTCAAGACTCATATAATGTTAGCAAAATGACAAACCTTACACAGGTAGGCTTCTTCGGGTCCCGGGAGGGTTTAAAGTTTAGGATTTGGGGTGCTTAGTGCGATTTTTGGCAATAACCAATGCGCAACATCGTGATGTTGCACAACTATCGTAACCCTTGTTTGATCAGAAGGTATACACCGACGTCGCAACAGAGGAGCCCGAACCCCCAAACCCCTAAACTCTAGATGACCACTGTAATCTTTAAAACCTAAATCCAACCTCAAGCCCTTTGGTTCTAAACCGCAAATCTTCCTTGACCTTAACACCCATATAGAGTCCAAAATAACCTTTCAAAACCATACAGAACCGTATGAAACTCTTATCATCGCCCAAACACCTCAGAAAAGCATCGTAAACCTAAGGAAAACTCAAGAGAAAGAAGTATGTCAAAGCTCGCCGGGAGCCTTCTGGGAGGCCGTGCCAGAAAGCCCGGGTCCTTTCGAGGCATCAAGGCCAGGCTTGGCGTTACCGCTGAAGCCGGTGCCTGTGCTTCCGCCCGAACCCCGGGACACAGAGAGCCCAATACCCCTTAATTAAGGAATATGGCTTAAATCATAATATGAAGCCCTATACCCCTTAATTAAGGAATATGGCTTAAATTATATAGGGGTTCATATTATGATTTAAGCCATATTCCTTAATTAAGGGGTCTTGGGCTCTCTGGGGAGCTACCGGGGAAGGCTCAGGGTTTCAGTTTTGGGGTCCACGGGGTTTGGGGGTTACGGGGAGTAGGTTTGCATAGGCTTCGGGCTTTTTAGCGATTAGAGTTTAGGGTTTAGGGTGCTTATAGGGATATTGGAGTTTCCGAAAATAGGGGACCTAATGCAGCACCCTAAACAGTAGGATGCTTCTTAGAAGGACACCCAAATAAGGTACCCCTTATTTTCGGAAGCTCCCATATAGGACGGGTTTCGGGCTGACTCCCTGGTGCTTAGTAGGGAATGGAGGAATGGATCCCTGTGATAGCCCCTCAAAGTCCCCTGTAGTAGGGACTCAAAAAGCACATAAGCATAAGCACTTTATGGGGATATCCCTACCTTATTGGCCTTCATTATAAGGGGGTTTATATGGGATATCCCTATCCTAATTTCTGCTTATGTGCTTTTTTGGGGCCCTACTATAATAGTCCCCACTACTAAGCACACTTCACATATGAGATAGCCGGCTTGGCACAACTGACGTCACAAACCTCGGCCTTCTCCCAGGCTCACACCATGAGTTCAAACCCCAACTCAGGGCTTGGGTCCTGGTTTCAGGGTGTTCGTCCGTGCTGCCATGAGCCATGATCAATGGTATGTGGACTGGCATAATCTATGGGATCCGGTGAAGGGCACGTGGCGCGAAGATCGCAAGAGGGGCGGCCGAAATCGAGGTGGCTGGAGAGAGGGCACGGATGTTCCCTTGCCCGTCTCTTGCTTGCAGCCATTTGCAGCCAGGTAGACAATAGGCTTGCGATCGCTTCTAGCATTCTAGCCCCAACTTCTGCTACACGTGATTGAGGTCACGGTGCCTCCTCGGTTTCCTCGTCCATCAACATCGGCATTCATCCATTCCCCCATTCCCTACTAAGAACCAAAAAGTTGAGGCCCTAAACCCTAGGCCCTAAACCCTAAGCCCAAAACCCTAAACCCTAAGCCCTAAACCCTAAACCTTATAAGCCCTAAACCCTAAAACCCTAAACTGCGAGCAAGGCCCTAATCAGCTGCCGGCTAGGCAGCGGGCCGCAGCGAGCCCGCTGAGCCACAAGCGACGGCAACCGAGACCAGAGCAGGAAATCTGGCTGGTCGAGGTCAATACTGACCCTAGCCCGAAGAAGAGTTAGCTTCAAGGGCCGTGACGCCTCTTATACAGCCTTGAAAGACGGTACCAGGCCGCACAGGCCTTCTTATTATTGTATTACCCTAAAGCCTGGACCCGAAACCTCGCGAATAAAATTTAGGATTTACGATTTTGGGTTTACGACTTTGGATTTAGGATTTTGTTTAGGATTTTGGGTTCGGGCCGTTCCCGGGGGCCTTTAGGATTTAGGATTTAGGGTTTACCATTTTGGATTTAGGATTTTGGGTTCGGGCCGTTCTCGGGGGCCTTTAGGATTTAGGGTTTACGATTTTGGATTTAGGATTTTGGGTTCGGGCCGTTCTCGGGAGCCTTCAGGATTTAGGATTTAGGGTCTACGATTTTGGATTTAGGATTTTGGGTTCGGGCCGTTCCCGGGGGCCTTTAGGATTTAGGGTTTAGGATTTTGGATTTAGGATTTTGGGTTCGGGCCGTTCCCGGGGGCCTTTAGGATTTAGGATTTAGGGTTTNTGGGTTCGGGCCGTTCCCGGGGGCCTTTAGGATTTAGGGTTTAGGATTTTGGATTTAGGATTTTGGGTTCGGGCCGTTCCCGGGGGCCTTTAGGATTTAGGATTTAGGGTTTAGGATTTTGGATTTAGGATTTTGGGTTCGGGCCGTTCCCGGGGGCCTTTAGGATTTAGGTTTAGAGTTTACGATTTAGGATTTGGGGTTCGGGCCGTTCCCGGGGGCCTTTAGGATTTAGGATATAGGGTTTACCATTTTGGATTTAGGATTTTGGGTTCGGGCCGTTCCCGGGGGCCTTTGGGATTTAGGATTTTGGGTTCGGGCCGTTCCCGGGGGCCTTTAGGATTTAGGATTTCGGATTTATGTAGGATTTTGGGTTCGGGCCGTTCTCGGGGGTCTTTAGGATTTGGGATAAATAAGGTTTACGATTTTGGATTTAGGATTTTGGGTTCGGGCCGTACCCGGGCACCTTTAGGATTTAGGGTTTACGAGTTTGGATAAAGGATTTTGGGTTCGGGCCGTTCCCGGGGGCCTTTAGGATTTAGGGTTTAGGATTTTGGATTTAGGATTTTGGGTTCGGGCCGTTCCCGGGGGCCTTTAGGATTTAGGATTTAGGGTTTNTGGGTTCGGGCCGTTCCCGGGGGCCTTTAGGATTTAGGGTTTAGGATTTTGGATTTAGGATTTTGGGTTCGGGCCGTTCCCGGGGGCCTTTAGGATTTAGGATTTAGGGTTTAGGATTTAGGATTTGGGTTCGGGCCGTTCCCGGGGGCCTTTAGGATTTAGGATTTAGGGTTTACGATTTAGGATTTTGGTTTCGGGCCGTTCCCGGGTGCCTTTAGGATTTAGGATAGAGGGTTTACCATTTTGGATTTAGGATTTTGGGTTCGATTTAGGATTTAGGCCAATATGGGGAGGACCCCGAGATGGGCCACGAGCCTAGTCTACAACACGCTTTTTACGAAAAGAATTTAACATGGCAAAATTGGTCTTGATTTTTAGGATTTAAGAATTAGGGTTTGGTGTAGGATTTAGGATTTAGGGTTTTAGGATTTAGGATTTAGGATTCAGGGTTTACGATTTAGGATTTTGGGTTCGGGCATTCCCCGGGGGCCTTTAAGGTGGCTAAATATAGGACTAGTGTCCAGGGCCCCCCGCGACATTGCCTGGACCTCCATCCTTTGCCTTTAAAATTTAGGATTTAGGGTTTAGGATTGAGGATTTAGAGTTTACGATTTTGGCTTTAAGATTTTGGGTTCAGGCCGTCCCCTGGGAGACGCCAATATGGGGAGGACCCCGAGATGGGCCACGAGCCTAGTCTAAAACACGCTTTTTACGAACAGAATTTAACATGGCAAAATTCGTCTTGATTTATAGGATTTAAGAATAAGGGTTCAGTGTAGGATTTAGGATTTAGGGTTAGGATTTAGGATTTAGGATTCAGGGTTTACGATTTAGGATTTTGGGTTCGGGCTGTCCCCGGAGGCTTTTAAGGAGTCTAAATTTAGGATTAGCGTCCAGGGCCCCCCCGCGACATTGCCTGGACCTCCATCCTTTGCCTTGAAAATTTAAGATTTTGGGTTCGGGTCGTCCCCGGGAGCCTTTAAGGTGGCTAAATATAGGATTAGTGTCCAGGGCCCCCCACGACATTGCCTGGACCTTCATCCTTTGCCTTGAAAATTTAGGATTTAGGGTTTAGGATTGAGGATTTAGAGTTTACGATTTTGGCTTTAAGATTTTGGGTTCAGGCCGTCCCCTGGGAGACGCCAATATGGGGAGGACCCCGAGATGGGCCACGAGCCTAGTCTAAAACACGCTTTTTACGAACAGAATTTAACATGGCAAAATTCGTCTTGATTTTTAGGATTTAAGAATAAGGGTTCAGTGTAGGATTTAGGATTTAGGGTTTTAGGATTTAGGGTTTACGATTTAAAATTTGGGGTTCGGGCCGTCCCCGGGGGCCTTTAAGGTGGCTAAATTTAGGATTAGTGTCCAGGGCCCCCCGCGACATTGCCTGGACCCCCTTCCTTTGTCTTGAAAATTTAGGATTTTGGGTTCGGGCCGTCCCGGGGGCTTTTAAGGTGGCTAAATTTAGGATTAGTGTTCAGGCCCCCCCGCGACGTTGCCTGGACCTCCATCCTTTGCCTTTAAAATTTAGGGTTTAGGATTTAGGATTTCGAGTTTACGATTTTGGATTTAGGATTTTGGGTTCTGGCCGTCCCGTGGTCTTTAAAAAAGCTATTATAGGATTTAGTATTTGGAGTTTAAGATTTAAGATTTAGGGTTTACGATTCTGGATTTAGGATTTTTGGGTTCGGGCCGTCCCCGCGGGCCTTTAAGGTGGCTAAATTTCCGGTTTAAAATTTAGAGTTTAGGATTTAGGATTTAAGACTTCGGGTTTACGATTGTGGATTGTCCATCAATATTTGGCACAAAAAGAGCCCAGAGCAACAGAAGACTGAAGGCACTAAAAAAACCCTAAACCCTAAAAGAGTAGTGACTGGGCGGTCTCGGGGTGGGACTTTAGCTTGAGCGCGGCGCGCCGCCCACGACCTCTTGGGTCGAGGCGCGACGCTTGCAGGGAACACCCTAAGCCCTAAACCCTAAGCCCTAAACCCTAAGCCCTAAGCCCCAGAGGATGATTCCGCCCCCAGGGTTCGGGATAGGAGTTTGGGTTCTGGGCTGTGGCGTTCGAGGCTCTGGAGGTATACCTAGACCCTAAATGCTCTAAACCCTAAAACTCTAAACCCTAAAACCCTGAACCCCAACACCCTAAACCCTAAACCCTGAAACCTTAAACCCTAAAACCCTAAACCCTAAATCCTAAAACCCTAAATCCTAAAACCCTAAACCCTAAATCCTAAACCCCAACACCAAGAGCCATGACCTTCGACCTGCTCTAAGGACTCCTGCGGAGGTGTGGCGTGCCCCGAACACATTGGGCACAGAGGGCCCCGTCAGCTGCCAAGCTTTGGGATGCTGGCAGTTCTCGGTTTTGGTTTTGATGGAACTTATATTATTTTGGTGGTTCCTTATTATAGCTATGGTATAATGGGCCCCGCCAACCCTTTTCTAGTTGTAAAGGCCCCTATATTAGTCTACTGTACTTGACTGTACTGTCACGACTACGAAGAGGGGGAGGGCTTGTGGCTGTTACGACTGGCACCACTACTGCTTGGACGACATCCATTAAAACTAAAACCTATATACTGCTGCTACTTCTGCTTCGCTGCTGCCGCTACTCATACTAATACTACTAATGCTACCGCAATGGTTTCACCACTATGTTGCTGGCTGCTAGGACTTCCAGTGGAATCCTTTCATGATGTGAAGGAATCGCTTCTGCAGGTCATAACTTTCTTGGTCTTTTGTTGGGGGAGGGAGGCTTCCCAAGCCCCAAATTCCCTACCACAAGCCCCATCACCCTGAAGTCCTAGATCTTGTACCTGAAGCCGTGACAGCTCAAACCTACCCCCAGCAACAAAAGCCCTGAATCCTAAATCCTCTACCCCCAAGCTTTGATCAAATGCTTCCAAGCCTTAAAGAATCCCACACAAGCCTCAATTCATCTCAAATCCTAAACATACAGTAGAAGCCAGAAAGTTGGAACATCATTATCCTCATGCCCTTAAGGTAAAGTATAAGGGATCCTAGCACTAATCCTCCTAAAGCCATGTTCCGACTTTCTGGCTTCTACTGTATACCCCCGACATGTCGGAGCTGTTTGCTCAGGCCCCTGCTTCGCCAGATCCCCTCCTCCCGGCGCCGGAGCTGAAGCGCTCCCACGATGCATGCTCCTTAATACAGGCATCTGAATGGTTTAGGGTTTAGGCTCTCCTTACAGGGCCTTGTATTCTTTAGACTCATATTTCTACCCGTTTTCTAGCCTGATTCCCTGCTAAAACTTTAAACCCTACACCCCCAAAGCCCTATGATTACAGCCAGCCCAAATTTCGTTGGTCGCAGTCGTCGCAGTCTTCAGCTCCTTGTGTACATTATATGCATACATACATACATATATACTTATATACACACATATATATATACATACATAATATGAACATAGATACATAGATAGATAGATGTAGATGCCCTAACCGTCCCGAACTCGGAAGGGCTGAGAGAATGAGGCCATCCCCAGACATCTGCAGCCCCATGCTTGGGGCGTTGCTGCCAAAGGCCTGTGGGGATTTGCGGTTTCAGGATTTTAGGTCTAGAGTTCGAAAGTTTCGGGTGCTGGCATGACTTTGGAGTTTACGGCTCCATTCCGCAAGGTTTTCTGGGTTTAGGGGTTAACGTCGTGCGGATTGAGGTAGAAACCAATGCAAATTGTGCTACCCGAAGTTGGGGCGTAGGAAGGTTGAGGCAAACCATATACCCGAAGCCGCGGTCCTTAATCGCTGCCTACACCAACCAGCGTTTTCAATTCTGAACCCTAAGCAAATCTGATGTCTAAAGATCTGCCGAGGGTTTACTACGAACAGCCTCAAAAGATCGCAGCCTGGTATGTATGAATAAGCTAAGTAATGGTGGATCAACATTGTATATATGTGCACTATTGGGCTCACTCCACTTGAACGCATATGTCTACCTTGCTTGCCAAGCCCCGGCATCGTGCAAAATGCCTTTAGGCTTAAAGCGTTAAAGCCTTTTGTAAAGCCTTGTGCGACCCCATCATGTCAGTGACAAGACACCTGAAGCCCCAGGAATCCCTCATGCAACGCAATCACACACCCTAGACCCTGAGCCCTCAACACTGACCCTAAATTCTCAACCCTATGGCCTCAATCCGTAGCCCTATAACCCTCAACCCGACATCCTCACCCCTATGACCCTTAACCCTCAACCCTAAAAACCCAAAAATCCTAAACCCTCAACCTTCAAAACCCCAAAAACCCTCAACCCTCAAAATCCTCATATAGAAGCATAAATAATTACTTGCATTATTCCTTCGGATTCATATACTAACAAGGAGCCCAAAACCCTATTCTAATCATTAAGGACCCTACCCTACACCCCTAAATCCCTTACCGAGAATTTTAGAGCCCCTGAAAGGAACCCTTAAAAGGGAACCCTATTCTTACATTAAACACCCATTTTCGCTTTCAGCAGGATCCGAGGCCATGGTGCAGCCTGAGAAAACAGAGGGAGGAGCAGAGCAGGTAGCGCCGGCGCAGAGGGTTTCGGGTTTAGGCTCCCTAAGGGTCCAAGCGGGTCTCATTGACGGTTTCTGGTACCGAAAAAGCACCCAAAGTCCTAGAGTTTGGGTTTAGCGTGCCCACGCGTGCTGGGTTTTGGGGGGTCCGAGGCCAATTGGTTCTCGAAGCTGACGACCGGTCGGTGTGGTACGCATACACAGAGTTTAGGGTCCTGGGTTACTGTCTTTCCAAGGCCCCCAAGCACAGACAAGTCCAATTGCCCCTGACGACGGCTTGGCCCTAACCCCTACTACAGGGGTGGGAATGCTTAGCAGTGGTAGTCCCTCTATAGTCTGACATACCCCCAAACCCTAGTATAGAGGCCTTGATGATTGCCAATATTTTTCCTCAGGGCTACAAAAAAGGAGCCCAAAATCCTATTCTTATTATTAAGGCCCCTGCACCCCTAAATCCCTTACCGAGCTCTTATAGACCCATTTAAAAGGAACCCTTTAAAGGGAACCCTATTCTAATCATTAAGCCCCTACAGTACTCTATGTTTTTGGGCGTTGTATTACAAATCTTACTCGCTCCCGAAGCCTTTAACCAAAGGGCCGACGGCTGACAAGAGATTTGGGGTTTACGGGGGTTAGGACTTAGGATTTCGGGTTCAGGGTTAAGGATTTAGGTTAGCGGGTTCAACGGGTGATAGTGGTTCAAGGGTTCTTGTAGGAGTGGCTCTGGGAGATTTAGGATTCTGGGGTTTGGGGTTACTACAGAGGCCTTAATGGTTAGAATAGGGCTTAGGGTTTAGAGTTTAGGGTTTAGGGGTTGATGGGGTTTAGGAGTCAGGGCTTCGTGGGTTTAGTATAGGGTCAGGTGCCTGCAACTCTTGATACTTTCCCTGGGCTTCAGCGGCCTCAAGCCTGCCCCATTCAAGCAGTGACGTCCTTGCACTCCGAACTTTAAGCCCTTAATCCCGAATGCCATGCCCCCAAGCAAAGCCATACTCAAAGGTGCTACACCCCTCTTTAAGACCCCAATAGAACCCGTGAGAAGACCATTGGCATACTAAAGACCGTTGTAGTGGCCGAAAGTGAGACTTTTATAGTTCATGTACCCCGAAACCTTGTTCGATTTTTTGAGGTGCCTAGGGCTCCATGTACCTACATAAGTAGTAGGTTACCAACCATCTATTATGTACCCCACAAGCCTAAACCCCAAACCCGAAACCGAAAACCCTAAATCCTAAACCTGAAACCCTAAACCTCAAACCCTAAACCGCAACCGGAGGTTTACATAGGGTTGAATCCCTTTAATCCAGGGAGAAAAGGAGGGACCCTTGATAAGGACCCCTAGGTATATAGCCTTCATACAGCTGTTATATATACCCATTATATAGCCCGTTGTAGGGTATCATAGGATTCCCCTAGAGGATCCCTTAAAGGAGCCCTTAAAGGATCCTTACAGGAGACCCTGAAGGAGCCCTTAAAGGATACCCTAAAGGATCCCTTAAAGGATCCCATAAGGGTCCCTCCTTTTGCCCTTTGATTTAAGCTTGGAGGCCCCTCCGGTCCCAGGGGCTGCCATCACGCAAGCGCCCATCGGCTGGGAGCTGAGTTCTTTCAAGGGGCGACGTGCGGGGTTTAGGGGCTTAGGGTTTAGGGCTTTAGGGGGTTTAGGGTTGAAAGTTTAGGGTTTTGGCGGTTTAGGGCTTAGGGTTTAGGGGTTTAGGGTTCAGGGGGTCTGAAATACATGACCATGAAAATATGTACGATGACGGAGACCGAAGATAGTCATGATCAGAAGCTCATTCCCATTTTCATGATAATCATCGTTGCTATCTTCTTGTTCAGAGCCTCCAGTACGTTCTGACACTACCGAGTTAACGCTTTAGGATTTAGTGGGCTTTAGGTGTTGTTCATGTTTTCCATGGTTGGGTCCCAGAGTCCCAAAGGGTTTTTTCAAAAAATGATGATGTTGAATCTGGGCTTAACGGCTTATATCACTTAACGGCTTCCCATACATCTCGAACCCTAAACCCAAAGCCCAAACCCTAAACCCTTGCCACACAACAGATCGCGTCCAAGGGTAGAGGGGTTGAGAGGTAAAGAGTCTAACGGTTACGGGGCTCAGGGGTTTAGGGTGTAGGTTTGAGGTTAGTATCACACTAAACCCCCCTGCCTGTTTTGATGTGAATGCCTTAACCCAGGCTCCGAAGCAACTCTAGATAGTATACGGTTACCAAGGCCCAATAGCTCTCTTCAGCTACTTGCCTTCGCTGCACCTGTAAGGTGCTGGATTGGCTCCTGCCAGCTATGGTGGCGCCTTCGGTGGCGCCCGGGGCTCTTTAGCCCTGGGAATGGAGGTGCCGCTTGCAGGGATTGGTTCTGATGCTTCTGTACGGGATTTTTGGGATTGTGTGCGTTTACTGTAGGTTGGAGGTTGAAGGGTTAGGATGTGAGGATCCGAAAGTGTTGTTGATGGTGGCATGTTAGTCCTGAAGCCTCCAGCACCAAAGCCCAAGTCCCTCAACAAACACGGTTCAGCATCCCTAACAGCCGCAACCCCGAAACCGAAACTCAAAACCTGAAACCCAAGCCTAAACCCTAAAACACAAAGCCTTGCGGCCTTGGACTAAGAGGGCAAGCTAAGCACTCTGAGCCCTGAACCGGTTGGCATTATTAGTATTTTCTGAACTAGAATAGTACTTTGGCATGACTGTTAGTTAGTACTCTCATATTTTATGATCATAGAACGATTATTACTACTAGCTGATAACTTCAAGTCCAGCAGAAGCAGCTAAACCGCCACAGCTAACATCGCGCCACCCGGAACTTGAAGCCCCGAAGCCCCCAGCGCCTTAAGGCCCCTGCCTTGGTACCCAAGGGCCCCATCCCTCAAACTAAACCCTACCAATTTACCCCGTAAAAACCTGCCGCCCTAAATCACGACTTACATAGAGCCCCAGTCAAGACTTGTACGCCCAAACCTCAAAGTCTACAGTTCTACTTCAAAACCTCCAAGTAGCGCATAGGTGCTGTTCACAGAGACTTTCTACTGCAATCTCTAGGCATTCCAAAACCCTAAACCCCAAACCCTAAACCCGAAACCCTAAACCCTAAACCCATTCCAAAACCCTAAACCCCCAACCCTAAGCTTCGCAACCCCTTTTCCATCTGCAACCCCTTCTCCAGTCATGCAGATGGAAAAGGGGTTGCAAAAAACAAACAAACAACCCTAAGCTTTAAGACCGAAACTGCCAACCCCCAAGGCCTGAAACCACCGGAACCAGGCGCAGCTCGTCGATCGGCTCGCCGAACGGTTTCTGGAGCAGCGCGAGGTCGTGCCTCAGGGAGGGTTGAGGATTTGAGTACAGGGGCCTGAATAGATAACAATGCTACGCTCAACACATCTATGAACCCTACTCTACTAATGTTATAGGGGTGGTTGTCAAAATTATGATCCCTTTTGGGTCCCTAATATAATACGGCACCTAATATTTAAGGTACCCAAAAAGGGACCCTAATTTTGACAAGCACCCATATATGAAGGCCCCTACACTAGAGTGCATGTGCCTGTTAGGGTCCAGGCTTGAAGGTTTTCAGGGCGAGGGCTTTCCTGCACTGTGAAGCCTGAACTTTCAAGCCAGCACACGATGTTGCTATGTACTTTTAGGTTTTGGGTTTAGGGTCTTTTTACACCGTGCCCTTGGGCAACGCTTATTGTCGTGATGCCCCGAGTTTAATTTAAGGGTTTCGTGAGTCGGAACTGTTAGGGGAACCGCGCCGTGACTGCGTTCTGCTTGATTTATGGGAGTTAGCTTTTTGCTGTGCTCATGAATTATGAACTTACAGCCAATAGAAGCTTAAACCCTAAACCGTTCAACCCCCAAAACCCACCAAGCCCTAAACCACTAAACCCTCAAGGCCACCCCCCCAAAACCCCTCCCCCCCAGTAAAGGCGCGACTGCCTCCAGGCCAGGTTCACGGCTTTGGTCCACCCCGTCCAGTTTCAAGATGCCTCAAACCCTAAAACAATTAAGCCCCAAGCCCTAATACCCTAAACCCGAGCACGCCTACGGCACCTAAGCCCCAAACCCTGTATAGAAGCGTTTAAGCCAGAACCTCGGGATCTTTATAGAGTTTAGAGTCATGAACCGAAATCTGACGTCGTTTGTTTGGAATCTTCTCTGTCGTGTAAACTGTAGAGTTATGGATTGTACTGGATTGATGGTCTCTGCTCCGGAGTGGTATTACCAACTTAGTGCGACTTTCTCTTCTCATGTGTAACAGTGTAACCTAGAGTTCGCATGAGTCTGTAGCTGGCCTTGCATGAGACACAGATGCTTGCACTGTAGCCCGACACCTGTCCCAGATCACGGGTATGCACAGCATGTACATTCATGTACTTGCTGTGTACATATTAGATGCATAGTGTACGCATATTCCTGCTTTGTTCTCTTAGTGTGTATGTATGTATGTATGTATGTGTGTGTGTTGGTCAAAGTCAAGCTTACAGCTTACATCGAGCCTTTTCACAGCTAATTAGTATGAAACCGAGCCCGCAGCAAGTATGAAGCCGCGCGCACACACACACACACGCGCGCAAATACACAGTTATGTGTGTATATATCTGTATATATAAATATATACGTACATACACATGCAAGCCTCTTCTATCCGTTTCTACGTAGTGTGCGTGTACATGTACAGATGTGTAAAGGTATATGTATAGGTATATAAGTATGTAAGTATGTAAGTAGGTATGTATATGTATGTGTATGTGTATATGTATATGCTCATGCACACACACACGTATGTATACTTGCGTTGATGCACACAACCAATACAATTTGACATTATTTTGTAACCTAACATAAACATAGCCGAGCACATCTTGTGATTCAAAGGAATACAGCTTGTTATAATGTTCGAATAGCAGCCATGTCGCTATATTTATACACGCCACATACATTGTATGTACCTATATGTTGGGTGCATATATATATATATAGACACACACACGCACACACTTGTTGAACTTACTTAGGGCCTAGATTCCAACTAGTCGGTCTCTGAGACCGTGCGAGGCGCCGACGCCGGATGCTCAAAACTTGTCAGTGTCGACTGGCAGGTTTCGGGTTTAGGGTGTAGGATTCGAAAGGGGCTATAAGTTGTTATAAGGAGCCTATCTTCGTAGTCCTGTGGGGAGTTGTTGCTTTTGGTTTGTGGTTCGGGTATATTCATTGCTCCTTGCGGCATTCAGCAATATCATGTCGTAGAACAAGTTTTCTGAAAGTCCTACACCAGCGGGTCCAGGTGCACAGGCCTCATGCAGATTGGCCTTGCAGACTGGGAAATGCACAAGCGCTGATCCGAAGCCTTGAAACATAGGAACCTTCGGCCCTTAAACCCTTTAGCTATCCTAAACCCTCAAGCACTAAGTCTGAAAACAGCGGGTCCTTCCGGAGGAAAAGGGGTGGTCAACAAACATTGACCTGAAACCCGAATCGTGTCCCCGGCGATTGCTTCGGACAGCAGTTATGGGGCTTCTAGATTACAGGCTTATTAAGGCTTCGTATTCGGCAAGTATGAGAATCAGAGCAGTACTGGGCTTTCGGTTTCTGTGTTGGTCAAACTCCATTTTCGGTGTGTGGTTCAAGGTCTTGTTAACATTTCGCGGGCGCTTGCCTTATAGGGCTTAGTTAAGGCGGTTGACCGCTGTCGCATTCACCGATGTCAACTTGTTGCTCTGTCTGTGGCGCGCAGCTTCGCTAGAGGTCAACTACATGCTTCGGGCTTATGCATGTGGGGGGGTTTACTTTCTTGAGACCTGGAAGAAGCGAGGCATCATACATGAGGCTAAAGGGATGCAAGCCGTGACTGTAACTGAGGGAGGGAGGAGCGCTACTAGTAGCTTTCAGAAGCCTCCATATGCTACTATTCACTCAGTTGTGCTTTCAACGGGAGCTTTCAGCAGCCCAGCTTCGTACATGGCAGACTGCGGTGCTCTTGAGACAAATGAGTTGGATCGCAGCTTGGTGTCAGCTTTCAATGCATGGAAATCCGAGAGCTTCTTCAATGCGTGGAACGTGGGCACATCTCGAGCCTGGAGAGCCCTATTCCTCAGATACGGGCCGGGTATTGGGCTCTCTTGAAACCCAGAACATATTCCTTCAACCCTTGGCAACCCTCAACCCGTGAATTGAAGCTGGATGGGTAAAGGGTTTTTAAGGTTTAGCATAAGTCAAGTTCGTATTGTCATGATGGTGGTCAGGACTACTGTGCTGTTAGCAAGATCATCATCACTTGATTGTGCTGTCGTTATCGTTGTTTCTTCCAGTGTCCATAGTAGCTTCCTTGTACTGATTCCGACCGTTTTTGCCACGATGTAAGTTTCCGTTCCAGGGCCTAATGCGACTTTTGCAATCAATCTAAACCCCAAACATCCCCGAACCCTCAACCCTAAATCTTAAAATCCTAAACCCTAAACATCAGAAGTGTGGTTCAAGCATTTAGTGCTACCTCGGCATCGTCCGTTTATGAGGCCTTCTGACCTTCCGGATGTTGTTCTGAATCGGGGTCCCCTCTAAGGTTTAGGGTTTCAGTGTTCAGGCAGCAAATGCGGAACGAATTTTTGCCTCACTTCCGCCTTGCCTGACCCTTTAGTTTTTGCAGACCCAGCGTTCCCAGTTCAATTTGAAGGCACGTTCTCGGCAGAATGCTGTTCTCGACGCACAGAACCTTGCATTGTTCTTGGTCATCAAGAACATCCAAGATCACAGGACAGCGGAGGACCAGGCATCTGCAGTCTGTTTCTAGTAGTGGCTGTGACCGTGACGCTTTGTGTCACAGTGACACATAAATTACAAGCGGGACGGTGTTGGGCGGTTTGCATTGTGTATACTGTATACCTTTAAAAATGCAGGTTTACTTCAACACATCGCTGCTGTGTTGTCACACAAAGATAAGTATCACAGGAATGAATTCTGCGCCGTGCTGTTTAGTTTGCTGGGGAGATTGCACAGGTTCGAACACTGTGGTATCCACGGAAAAGGATCTACGTTGGAGTTTCTGGATTTATGGTCTTATATAGGTATACGCCAATGACTCCGTACCTGGGACTAGTAGGTTTTCGCGTTGCCATCGCCGTCTCGCGAGCATGGCGTTGCTCTGGTAGCCCCTGGGGAGAGGAGTGGAAAGGGAAAAGGGCAGGGGCGAGACGCAGAGCCGGGTGGAGAAAGCGGCTCGTCGGTGTCGTTCATGCCAAGTAAGGCACGAACAGTTGTTGCAATCCACCGCGATAGCAAAACCTAGGACCGTCTTTTCAGGAACCGCCATTGCCAGCAATCAACTTGTAAGTATAGACCTGACTCTTCAAGAAGCACCCTCTCTCGCTCGCTCTCTCTCTCTCTCTCTCTCGCTCTCTCTCTCTGTCTCTCTCTCGCTGTTTTGGATTTGGATCGCAGGCGGCCTCATCATCATCGAGCTCTTGGTCCTCGTCTACGCCATCCTCCTCATCCTCCTCAATGATTTCCTCGACTTCAACGGGGTCTTCTGTATTGCTGATGCCATCTCTTGCATCAGCAACATCTGACACTTCCTCTTCGTCTAGCAGATACACAACCTCCTCTTCGTCTATGATATCTTCAACATCCTCTTCATCCAGTTGGTCCTCATCAGCATCGGCGTCTACGGAATTCGCAGCGCCGCCTTCGCACGATTCACTTGCAGATTCCTCCACGGGATCGGGCTCCCAGTCATCTGCAGCCCTCGTGTTTGCATTACCTCCGTTGCATGCTGCTGAAGAACAGGAGCCGTCGGAAAGCAAAGCTCGTACATATACCATGGCTATTTCGGAGGCACACCAGTGGCTTGAAGAGTTCCTTCGTGCAGCTTGGAGCTTGCTCTTCGTCGGGATGGGCGGATACGTCTTGTCACTTATCTTCTTCCGCCGTCGAAAGACGCCGTAATTTCATTCATAAACACAATCGACAGTGAGATGCCTTGGCAACATTGCAAAGAGACCGGCTTGCATCAGCTTACTCTGCAGACGCATCTTTTGGGTTTCACGAAGCCACAGGGCCCTTCCATCCTGGCCTCCCACCGCCTTCGGGTAAGAGATTTCTTGAGTATGTGGGGCAGTGTAGTCTCTGGAAACTCGTACGTTGGTTCGGGCTCCTAGCGGGCTCCCTCTCGTGTCAGCACAGCGTGAAGATGCGGAAACAAGTCTGCTACACCAGGGTGAGGAATCCCAGGCCCTAAATTGGCACCCTTGAATGTGTTGCCACTGGCTGCTGGCACCTATGTCATACATATAGGAGTCTGAGTTCGGCGTGATATCTACTTATCCTGCCACTAGAATTGTACTAGTTTATATGCCGCACTTTTATTCTAATTATTGAGGTAGCATGTTTACACCCTGTCAGGATCTCCCAACACACTATACAAAGCCTGTTTACAGTCCTATACACCCTATAACCTGCATTCCTTGACCCCACGAGTACAGACTCTGTCCCGTCGATATTGAAACTGCTGACCGACAAAGCATCCCGGACTGTCCTGAGGAACGAATGCAATATAGGTCGGAATGATATGAAGTAGGGTTTATATTACCGTTTTGGTGAGTGTAGATAGGCCTCCTTCTGAATATTGGTGAGTGTATATATTGGGTTTTATTATGGGGATACCAGTAATATAAACCATACCCTATATGTAATCTGTCACAATACGTAGTCCGGAAGCAGTTCCAAGCCGAGCCCTACTCTAATTCGTAAGGATCCTATATTCTTCATCCCATCGTTTAGGGAACTTCATGCACGATTTAGTACATCACCAGCACCACGAGCCGTGAATAGGTCTATGATACGCCTCATATTCGTGGATGCAGCGGCTGTAAGGTTGAGGAGAATTCTCTTACTTCTACCGTGAATCCTGAGCCCTGGAACGTAAGGGCTACTATAAGGGCTATTATAAGGATTTAGTATAGGGGCCTGAATTAATTAGAATAGGGTTTTGGTGCCCATTATACCATAACCCTTGAACAAGCTCAAGTATGCCCTTGATAACCCTGAATCAGAGCCTTGCATGTTCTGGCAGTAGGCTATGCAAACCCTAAACCCTAAACCCCAAACCCGAACCCCTAGGTTGAGCTCTTTGGTTCGAGGTTGGGGGTGGAACAGACGAATCGGGGGTGGACGGTTAGTGAGGTTCCGGCATTCGGGAAAGCATGGCATTTCAGTGAAATCTGCATGCTATCTTCGTCTTCGTCTTACAGACTCACCACCTATGTTGTCTAGGACTAGGAGCTTCGACAGTTTCAGCCAGCACTATTCGTTCCGTGATGCTGCCTCCGTGTCTCCTCAACGTATACAGACCTGAAAACGCTGACTTTTCCAATGATTGATGTCTGTCCAATCGTTTAACTTCGGAATGGTAGAAATCGGCATGGCATCGAAATTTCGCAGACTCTCGCATCTTAGGGTTTAGGGTTTTGGGCTTAGACCGCTTGCCCGATGTTCAAGAATCAAGTCCAAGGTCTCAGCAAATGACGTGTTAATCGTTTAGGGAAAGGGGTTTAGGGAAGAGGACTGAGGCCGTAAGGCTTTCACTGTACAAGGGTTTAGGACTATATACCAGGGAGCTTACACACCAGCTTGCTCCAGTGGCACACGTGATCCCTCGAACATTCAGCCCTCCCACATGCTGGATCGAATAATGTGCTTGCGAATGAGGTCTGTAGATTTTGGGTGGGTGTAAGGTTGTTAATATGAATTAATTACCAAAAATATTTTGGGGGTGCCTTATATATTTATAGTATAATGGACCAAAACCCTGTTCTGATTATTCATAGTCCTTATGTTAGGTTCGGGGTTTGGGGTCTGATGTGGTCAGAGTCTGAAGATCTAGGCTTTCTGTTCAACGGGTCTTTGACGCTGTGGCGCAAGGCTTCCGAGAAGGTGCTGAGAAGGTCGAGGGGGAGAGGAGCAATTCTCCCACAAACAACTCAGAATGGCTAGCACTGCAACTCCGGTCCTAGCGATGTTTAAACCGTAAACCCCTAAACCCCTAAACCTTAAACCCTTAAACCCTCAACCCTATCCTGGCAGTCCCTAATGCCTCCTTCAAGCCGAAAGCACCTGAGGTTCCACAGGAAAGAGCGAGCGGCTTACAAGGCCTAGTCGGGTGCTGACTCGTCCAGATTCTGCTTTTGGTTCCCAGCTCCGGTTCGGTGTCCCGCTCTCTTGCTTAGGGTTTTGGGTTTAGGGTTTTTGTCGTTACCATCAGAACCTTAGGGTTTAGGGTGTAGGGTTTGTGTTTTTGTAATAGAACTTTTGTTGTAGGAATTCCATAGTGATACTAACAATGAAAATAACATTAATAGTATAGTAGTTGCGGTGCCTGTACTTGGAACTTTGTTTCATCAGCCTGAGGAGCCCAACGGAAGTATGCGCCAGAACTGTCATAACGGCAGAGGAATTGTAGATCGCAGTGAGTGTCGGTTGTGTGAATACCGTTTTGTGAATTCAGGTACTATAAGGGCCTTAATAATTACCGATACTATTTCGTGGGCTCCTTATTATATTCATAGTATAATGGGCCCCAAAACCTTATCCTTATTATTAAGGCCCTTGCATCAGCTCCTTCCGAAGGCCCAGCCCAACATTCACAGCATACCTGAAGCTCAAGCTCAGACAGAAATGTCTCCACGAGGGCCCCCAGCAACGTCGATCCGTTCTGTTAGTTGGTAGTTAGTACGATGTGAAGTAAGGTTTATATTACCGTTTTGGTGAGTGTAGATAGGCCTCCTTTTGAACATTGGTGAGTGTATATACTGGGTGTTATTATGGGGATTTTAGTAATACAAACCATACCCAATGTGTCTTCTGGTGTTTGATGCTTGAACGATGGGGTCCTCGATCATCAGAATCGCCTGGAGCTTGGCCTGGGCTACCATTGAGACTCTACTTCTGCGTCCCTAGACCATCAGTCAGTCTCCACCGCTCTTGGCACAGGAAATGCTGGAGCAGGCCGTCCGCCTGAGGGGAAGTCCACTCGCATGATGTCGGCTTCAATGTTTGACTGATAGTGCAATGTCTATAACTTTTGCTCTGTTTACGGGTAATGCTGCTAGTTATCCCTACTGCATGATTGTTAATTATGTTTATCCTTACCGATGTTTGCGGTAGCGTTCTTATGCATTCTTATCAGTGGTGTTGTTATGGCGGTGGTTCTGTTCATTCTGCTGTTATCAGACTCACACATATCAATGAGCATTACATGATGCGCATCATGAAGTTGTTTCGTTGTTTGACTTGATTGTTCCGGTGGAGGGGTCCGGAGGGATGTTTAGGGTTTAGGGTTTAGGGTTTAGGATGATTGAGTTTTACTCAGGTCCCGCAGACCGCAGACCACGTAGTTTAGGGCTTCAGAATTTGATGAGGGGTTTCAGTCATTTGCAACCCACATATGGGGGTAAGGGAGCAGGGGGGCCTACAGGTTTTCTATGACTTCTATGAACGATGAGGAGTTCGAAGCATGTGTTCGAGAAGCTTAAACTTGAAGAGCATAGACACCTGGGCATTGCAAGCTAGGCATAGGGAAATACCCTGATTATGATTGGGGCACTCACAACCCAAAGCATGCTTCTCAAGGATCATTCTTAGTCATAGCGTGCCCATCAGTCTCGTCGACAACGTTCTCACAGCGGGCCAATACCCCAGAATGCCACCCCCACCCTCAAAACAAAACCATATTGATGAGCAACAAGCGAAGGCGTAGTAACGATATTTGGCTACACGGCTCTGTACATGTGCGTCATATGGGCATGCAAGTGGATATATGTCTTTAGCTGCATCGTACCATGCCGATGCCTGCAGCATACATGCACACATACAAACGCACCTACATACCTGCCTGCCTTCCTGCATTCTTACATAACCATCCACAAGCATGCATGCATGCATGCATGCATGCATGCATGCATGCACGCATGCATGCATGCGTGCATGCATACACGGAGACATGCATACGTGCACGCGTGCCTGCATGATCATAAACGCATGCACGTACATACATAGATACATACATACATACATACATGCACACACACACACCGACTGCATGCACACATACAGTGTCTAACTACCTGCCTACCTACCTGCCCGCCTGGCTAACTACCTGCCGATCTACCGACCTATCGCCCTAGCGACCTATCGACCTACCGACCCACCCACAAACCTGCCATACATACGTGTGCATATGTATACGTATATGTGTATGTATATGTATACGTATACGTATATAAGCATTTAGGTATGTATGTATGTCTGTATGTATGTATGCATGTATGTCCACACATACCGATACATGTGTGTGTGTACCTTGCTCCACATATTATATGCCTTCCACATCCTCGTGACCCTATCTTCGCAGCCGTCGAGTTCACAGTCCTTTCTATTTTGCTTGACCTCAGATTGCAGATGCAGAGTCCGAACCCGACCTCCGAAGCTGCTGAACCGTCAGGGCTATTGGGTTTCGGACTCCGGGTCTAGAAATAGCCGTGAACCTAAACAAAAATCTAGGGGGCCCGTTTCCCGAAAAAAAATATTGCCTTACAACCTCTAGATTTTTGAAGTCTCATTTAAGAAAAATCGCTGGGAGGTGTCGTGGACGGCCTTGGAGCCCAAAGTGGCTCAAGACTTGGCCAGGGCCTCAGAAGATCCCCCAGTGTTTTTTACCAGAGCTTAATAGGACTGAAGAAGAAATCTATACAGCTGCCATGGGGTACTCGGAGACTCCTAAATCCATTCATCCATAGGTTCCTTTAAGCTGTAGTAGGGGGTCCTGATAAAGAGCCCCAGAATTAACCCGTTGGCACCCCAAAAAGATCACCACTGTTCAGATTGTTGATACATCTTCCTGCTCCCGTAACTAATGTTCGTGACGATGTTCGATGATAAGGACAGTACCACTGCAAGACGAACTATAATGACAAGCTAATACCAACAATGATGAGGTTTACTGTTCATGACAAAATGTCGAGAAGAATGATGATCGCTCGTTACCGTTATCTGATAGTGACACATAGAACAACAGTCAGTTGCATGTGCGCAAAGAGTGTGGTCGTCCCAGCCAAGTTTAATGTGTCTCAACAGCCGGGGCATCTGCAGCAGATTCCAAAACGTCAGGTACCGTAAATGGGCGTCCCTTTTTCGCCATGACTTCGATCCGCAAATGGATGTCCAAACATTAAATGTCACAAGCTCACTGCACTTGCCACGCTTTTCTGCACCGCCACATGGTGGGCTTTGTTGTGTTTTCTGGTTACGTGTTTCTCTCTTTCTTGTTGGGGGAAGTTCGGTGGGATTTCGGAAATTGAGCTTTGGGTTTAGGGTATACGGGCTGGGGTTCAGAGTTCTTTCGATTCGGGGTTTGGGCTTGTTGACGTTTGCGATTTCAGCAGGTATTGTCAAAAAGCTACCCAGATAGTGTTGTGTTGACCCGAAGCTGCAGAAGGGATGTTTTGAATTATTACAGTGCTTTCGGCTTAGCATGCAAGGTTTCGAATCAGTGCGTTTACGATGTTTCTGTGCTATAAACGGCTGAAGTCTTGGGGTGGGAGGTGTTGAGCTTTGCTTTCTCGCAGGTTGGTACGAGTTCTCACTTCGAAGGAGTATGTATGCAGGTGGTTCTTTAGACTTTAGATATTGGTGAAATTAAGCTCTCTTGTAGTCTCCAAGCTGTCAGTGGACACCCAAATTGAGTCCTGATCTAGAAAGAAACTAGGTTTAACCGTACATTACCCGTTTTGCCCTTTGTCTCTTTGGGTTCCCGCGTTAAAACCAAATAGTACGAAAAAAGGGGTAACCTTCTTCTTATGGGGCTACAGTGGCATAGATCGAGCTAGGAGCCCGAGTTTCCCGCGGCGCTAGAAGCTTGCAGTGTACGCCTCTCAGCACCCTAAACCCGAAAGGCCCTAAACCTGGTTTGGCATTTGTAGTTCTCAGGGACTAGGACCTAGAGTAGGCCCTTATTCCCTCGTTTTTAGGGTTCAGGTTCCCTTATAAGCCCCTTGAAACCAGAAGGGGCATCCTTTTTATTCCTAGGTTACTCTTGGGTCTAGGGGAGACTCAGCGAGAAGATCCCTAAAGACCCTAAAGACCCTAAACCCTAAAGACCCTAAACCCTAAAGACCCTAAACCCTAAAGACCCTAAACCCTAAAGACCCTAAACCCTGAAGGCCCTGAACCCTAAAGACCCTAAACCCTAAAGACCCTAAACCCTAAACCCGAAACCCCTAAAACAGCGCTGGAGGCCGGGCGCCTGCCTTGGATTTCGGTTTCGGAGTGGAGGATCCCTGAGCCCCTAAGGCACCCCAAGTCCTACTAATCGGTTTAGGGTTTTAGGGTTTAGGGTTTGGGGTTTAGGGTTTAGGGCTTAGGGTTTAGGGTTTAGGGTTTGGGGTTTAGGGTTTAGGGTTTAGGGTTTCGGGTTTGGGGTTTAGGGTTAATGTAGGGAGGCTGAAGAATCACTACTATGATCCCTTTTCAATTTCCCTACATGCTTAGACTCCAATGCACCCCTGATGCCCTTATCCCGCTTTTGGTTACTTTCCTTGAACCCTGAACCCCAAACCGTCTCTGCTACTATAGGGGCCTAAATAAATACCAATACTATTTTGGGAGTTGCATACTATAGTTATAGTATAAAGGAGCTCAGAACTGTACTCTAATTATGAGGGCCCCGATATTAGAGCCTGGTCGATCGAGGCGTTGCTGTTAAGCAAGCACTGGCTTGCTCCCGTCACGGCCAACGAGGCCAAGAAGACGGTGTCGGTTTCCTAGACCACGGAACGAATGGCCCAGAAAAGTGGGCTATAAGTGGGTTTTGCTTCGGGGCAAATGGCATTCGTTATGGTTTGTGTTTGGGGTCTAGGTTTGGGCTTTTTGAGTTTTGTCACCGCCCATGCCAACGCGTCTTTGAGCCCGAAAGCCGAAAGCCCCGAATCCGAAGCCTTTGACCTACTGCAGCACCGAACCGATGTCCCAAGGTTGCCCCAACAGGATCTGATTCCCGAGCACCTCTGAGCCTTCGAACTAAATCGCAAAATTTCAAGCTTCCCACCATCGGGTGTGTTTTCGAGGCGACAAAAGCCCAAGAAAGACCCAAAGATAGCTGTTTGGGGGGCTTCCCTAAGAAGGAAGCTCTTCAATTCTAGGAAGCCCAAAGAGATGGAGGCGTTGCGAGCCTTCCGCCGCTGTCTCCATCAAATCCTTTGCGATGAACGGGTCGTTGACATTGTGGGCTTCCCAGAGTGGGCTCTGAGTTTATACTGAGAAGATGGTGGTACTCCAAAGAGTGAACTCAGACGTGGGGCTCTGAGTTTAGGGTTTCGTGATTAGGATTTACCGGGTTCAGGATTCAGGGGTTCAATTAGGGTATTGGCTTTGGGGGTTAGGTTTTTGGATTTACCGGATTTTGGCTTTCGGACGGTTTTCGGGTTTAAGGTTACAAGGTTTTGGACTCAGGGGTTTAACTAGAGTTTTGGGTTTGGTGTCTGTTTCGGATTAAGCTAGGATTTCGGTGTTGGGGTTTGGGGGTTAGGCTTGGAGCTTTGGGTGCGTCGGATACTTGAGCGAATTGGTCCATGATTTGAGAATTTGCTTTCCCCAACTTCGGTTTTGCTTCAACAAGCTGCAGACGAATGGTTCTGGACATGTGTGAAAGTGGTTTTTTGGTCTTCAGAGATTTACAGAAGGTGTCGAATGTGGAGTTAGCCTAAACCCTAAACCCTAAACCCTGTAGCTCTTTCGGGCCTAAGCTGCAGGGGATGTCTTGATCCAGATGGCCTTGAGGTTGGGGTTCAGGGTACATAGAAGTCTAGGGTTCAGGGTTCAGGGTTTAGGGTTTAGGGTTTAGGGTTCAGGGTTTAGGGTTCAGGGTTTAGGGTTCAGGGTTTAGGGTTCAGGGTTTAGGGTTCAGGGTCCAACATAGCGGTCTGAAGAATTAGGAGTATGAATGCCTTGCCTATTCCCAGTAGAGTACAGTAGAATCGGGAACCCTAGTGTAAGTAATAAGGCCGAGCTAGCTTTGGTTTGGAGGTTTTTGGAGTTCAGGCTGCGGCCGACTTCGATAGCACGCGTTCGCAGGGCCGCTTCGACACAGGCAGAAGTAGCACGTAATTACTAAGTCCCCGGGTCCTAGTGAAGAGGTGCTTTCGTGAGTTACTGCTAGTGAGGAGGCGGCTATGTAGAGTCCAACTTCCAGGTTTTGCGGAAGCTACCAGGACAGGTGAATGGAATCGAGTGGCAAAGTCGAAATGGTCCACCCGAAATGATCTCGAGCCTGTATGAGTGCGAACAACTCGCCATAAAGCTACCCAACCCTGGTATGTTTACTGCACCTAAATGCAAAACCCCAAACTTGTAAACACTAAAAGCGTCCCTTACTTGGAGGATCATGGGACTTAGTAAGTAAGGTTATAAGTACCTTAATTGGGGTTATAAGTAGCTATAAGTAGAGTTACCCTAATTATAACCCTAGTTAGTAAGTCCCATGATCCTTTNGAGGATCATGGGACTTAGTAAGTAAGGTTATAAGTACCTTAATTGGGGTTATAAGTAGCTATAAGTAGAGTTACCCTAATTATAACCCTAGTTAGTAAGTCCCATGATCCTTTAAGTAACCCTGGCCTCGAGTTAAGACTAAGTGTCTGATCAGGTCGAGAACCAGATGGCGCATCACTTTGGGCGCGCCTGTGGTCCGGGTCGATCATAGCGGGGGCGATGTCAAGATACTGCATGCCGCAAAGCCTACATGAATTCAATTTAGGGTTATAAGATATCTTGTTTAGGGTTCTTCGAACCCAAAGCTTTGCCCAAAGCCATACCAAACCATAAAACTTAATCTGAAAAGTGCGTCCGAATCTTCTCGACTCAACCCAATCCTTGCCAGCTGTCTCGGCTTCACCCGAATTGATATTCCAACAACTCGCATTTTGGGCACAGTATGTCATCCGATTATAGCGACTTGTTGCTGTCTTGAACTGCTTTGTGGAAAGGTCATGTGTGGAGACTGATCTAAGACAGTGTTCCCAGTGTTCCCATTTAGGTGCCACTGTAGCGGCAACACACCCTGTAACCCGTCGATCCTAAAACGTTTGCATTACAGATCTGCTACTGCAGATACCCCTCGATTCCGATAGTCAGAACACTTCAACCAGAGCCTTTGAAAATGCAACTGCCAAATCATCCGCATCATCATCATTAGGTTCGAATCGTTGGATTTTGGGGTATGGGCTTCAAGCTTCTGGAGACGGCGTTCGCTTGAATGTTGGTTCTGCTGCGCGCAGAACCAGCTCCTCCATAATTAATGCCTCCTGCTGTGCTGCTGGACGTCTACTTCAAGGATCATGGGACTTAGTAACTAGGGTTATAATTAGGGTAACTCTACTTATAGCTACTTATAACCCCAATTAAGGTACTTATAACCTTACTTACTAAGTCCCATGATCCTCCAAGTAGCGATGCATCCGACTCTGCAGCCCCCCCGCGGGAGTGCCAAAAAGATGCGTATGATAGGGGCCATTATAGTGATTAGAATAGTGTTCAGGGGCACATTGTATATAGGGCACCCCAAAATAGTACTGGTAAGCATTTAGTCTGCTATAGTACAAACTTGCGCACTCCGGGGTTCGGATTTCGGCTGTGGGCATTCACCGCTTTGGGGGCTTGATCTGTGGAAAGGTTGAGGTTTTCTGATCTGTTCTTGAGAAGGGCGTTGGATTTTTTCACCCACCCGCGATTCTGGTCTAGGTTTGTTCGACATCAGGGACGTATATAGATCCCATCTCCGTCCTTGTTCCCAAGCCCTGAGATTTAGGTACAGTGGGCCTAAAGTATGTACTATTCGGGTACGTACATGGACCCTTAAACCCTAAACCCTAAAGCCCTTATAGAACCCTTAAAGGAACCCTATTTGGGCACATGGACCCTTAGGGTCATTTTCGATGCATGCGTGAAGTAACAAGTGATCGAAGGTCCCAAGCCCCAAGACATGAAACACTTGACTACAAAAGGTCTGCGTCGGCAAAGGCTTTGCGGTTTAGGTCTAGGGTTTGGGTTGGGGGTTTTGAGTTCAGGGTTTATATACGGATTAGGATTTGGGGTTTGGAGTTCAGGGTTTATATACGGTTTAGGGTTTATGGTTATTTCTGAGTCTGACTGTGTTTGCAGACTGTTTGCATGTGGGTTGGCCCAACTTAGTCTCAGCCGCCTCGCTTGACGCGTCGTCGTAATTGTCGTAACTCTCATGGTTTATTAGTAGATTACTTCAGGCTTGTCTTAAGCATGGTCCAAGAATCCGAAACCTCAATCACAAAAGCCCCAACATGCCCTGACGATTCGTGCTTCAGGGATGACTACGGCTAAAGAGCACGGAGTAAACCCTGTGTCATTACAGAAGTGTCCCGATAATTACGTCAAGATTCAGATCCTGGGCCTAGACCCCTAAAAACATGTCCCAAACTTGCCCTGAACACCGAAATCATCTACCTATATAAATATACACTACAACTACTGATTCGGCATGCGGTCACCTTCGGACCTCAGGAAGGGGCAAACTCAAAATCAGCAAAGCCCCAAGCAAGCCAACATCCTACCCCCCTACATACAACCACCGGGAGAGCTGTACTAAACTGGTAACCATGAACTACGGAGGAGTAAGGTTTTTACGCGATGAGCCCCGGCTTTGATGCTTAGGGCTTGGGGTCAGGGATTTGGGTATTGGGCTCAGGGCATGTACCACCATTTATTACGATCTAGCACCCTTCATGCAAACAGCATATTCCATATAAATATCCGGGCCCCGAACCTGCATCCAATGCCACTCCTTTTACCTAACCTAATTATTCCTAATGCCCAAACCCTAAACCCTAATTTCGACACCCTAAACCCTAAACCCTAATTTCGACACCCTAAACCCTAAACCCTAAACCCTACATCTTCGTGCAGGGATCTCCGCGGGATGTGGCGAATGCAGTGGATGCTCTCGGTCGCTTGCGCCGGGGGGCCTGCGGGGACAGGTCTAGGGAATGTTTGGGGGTTTAGGCAAGGGTCCATGTACCCAGATAGTATATACTTTGGCCTTAAAGTACTCCCTATATAGGTACATTTGTCCTAAGGTTTTTATTTGTGATCCCGGTTCGGCCGTCCCCCCC
>BGNK01000005.1:118093-148646 GCA_003297005.1 Symbiodinium sp. clade A Y106 | reverse complement strand
GTCGGCGAACCGAGAACCGGGATCATATATATATATATACTATTTGGGCTTAAAAAAAAATATATATATATATACTATTTGGGCACATGGACCCTTAGAAGTTGAGGGGCAATCCAAGAGTCTGCAATGCCAGCGTCCCTGCCGGTGCATGCACGGTACAGCCTGTATAAGGACACTATTTTCATGAAGCTCGGATGGCTCTGTAAGGAAACCGGGTTCTTGTTGAAGAACTTAGTGCGAGTTGATTCGAGTTGCGATAAGGAAACCATCTCATTTTTCGGAGATCCCGATTTTTTTGACTGAAACTACGATCCTTGCAAGTAACCCAGGCAGGGCCCCTTTTGAGGATCCAGTCTTACTTGAGGAAGCTTTCCTGAGTGAAGGGATATTGGAGTTTCTGGGTGAAGTGAAGGGCTTAGGGCTCTGGAGTACCCATGTTTCGAATTGTTAGGGTTTAGGGTTTAGGGGTTTAGGGTCGGTTTTGTGTTGCCCTAAGGGTCAATGTACCCAAATATCATATACTTCAGCCTTAAAGTACTCCCTGTATAGGTACATTGGGCCCAATGTATATACTATTTGGGTGCATGGACCCTTAGGGTAAATCTTAAATCCTAAACCCTCAAACCCTAAACCCTAAATCCTAAAACCCTAAAACCCTAAATACTATTTGGGTACATGTACCCTTCGGGTGTCGGCTTTGTGTTGTGACAGTGGCTGTTTTGCGGAGTGACAAACGCGTCGGGGGGGCGGGCGGGGGGTGGATAGAAGCCCGACCTGGACCCCTAAAAATCCAATACGTATACATTTAGGGCTCCGTGCTGCGATTTCCTTAGATCTGTATATCTATAAGATACATATATATGTATATACATGTGTATATACTTATATATATATATATATAATCCTTAAAAGTTGGGGTCAGGTAGGTAAACCCTCAACCCGATGCGAGGGCAGTCACTGAGCCCGTGTTCCGCGTGCCGGGGCTCGTGTGCCTACGGTACCGTCTGACTGAGAGGGTCAGCTTCTGAAGATCCACACTCCCTAACAATCGTCAAAGTAACAGTGGTAGAAAGAGTAAACATAGTTATCGTGGTGGTGGTAGAAAAGTATAGTAATAGCAATAGTGGGAGCTGTAAACATAACAGCCACAGTGTTCATGCTGATAGTAGTATTCGCAGTAATACTGACTAGTTGAATGGTAAATCAGAAATCGTAAACGGAAACCCCGCAAGGAAACACAAGCCCTGAAAACCCTAAGCTCTAAGCCCTGAACGCTCAAAGGATCGGGCTCTGGCACTTTGGAACCGAGGCCTGCGTTGCGAGGCATTGCTGGAAGCGCTGGCGACGCCTCTTGCCAGACCTCTGTCGGAGATCGTTTACCCTAAGGGTCCATGTACCCAATAGTGTATACTTTAGGCCCACTGTACCTATGTAGGGAGTACTTTGAGGTCAAAGTATATACGGTTGGGTACGTGGACTCTTCGGGTTAGGGCTCTAGAACGCTAGGGTTTCCACGGTTTTGGGCTTAGGCTTTGTAAGGACCCTACACCCTAAACCGTCAGGCTTTAGAGTTCAGGGTTTAGGGCTTTAGGGTTTGGGGTTCGGAGTGGAAACCTGGAGGGGGTTCGCCGAAATCGCCTTGGAGGTTTTGGTATCGCCTTGGGGGTTTAGGTTTGGGTTCTTGTTTTTGGGGGCAGGGTCTCGGATTTTTGGCGTTTACCCATAGCCTCCATAGTAGTTCCTTTTTGGGAGTACCCCTTGTAGGATTCTAAATATGAACCACAAAAAGGAACTACTATGGAGCCTCTAGGTAGTGCCTTCTTCCGAACAAGCAGAAAAGATCTCGGAAAACAGAGGAAGCCTACAAGATTCAGTGCAAAGCATTTTCGAGAATCCGAGATTGTCTTACATCCCATCTCCGGATACCCTGGGCCCTCTAATTCCGAGGATATCATGCTCTGGAATGTGTTCTGCTATCATGGCTGCGTGTATCTTCACTGAAGCTTGCTGCAACAGTAAACTACATTGATCGTAGTGCATGCAGAAGCTCAGATTAGCGTATGGAATGCGAGGCAGACGGCAGCCAATGTTGCTGACAAGGCTTAGCAGCAACACGAACACGAGTAGTTCGTACTACGATCGAAGAAACCCTAAACCCTAAACCCTAAACCCCTAAACCCTAAACCCTAAGACCAATTACATGTTCAGGAGAAGAGCAGAGCCACCGTGGTAGCACACTCTGGACCCGAGACGGTGTGGACATTTACATTCATTCCCTAAGCATATGCATACGCGCAGAATCCAGAACCGCCTTCACCCTGTGTAGTTTATCCCCCAACCGAAGCCGAACCACTCAATCCTAACGACAAGAAGATCAGCAGAAGAACTTGCACATCCAGAGCGATACGATGGCGCCGAGGACTCTGTGTTTCAGCCGCCTCAAAGATTTCAGGCAGAGTGACGACCCCACGGCGCTACGAGGCTTTGGAGGAGCTCGGCGATGATGACTTGGATCGTTGCCGCAGGAGGTGCCTCGAGAGTGGCAAGAGCCTGCAGGAGCTGGCCCAGAATGGTCGACTAGCGCTCCAGCTCTTAGAGAAGTACAAGCCGATGGACGACGATCCCGAACCTGAAAATTAGCCGCAACACTTTACAGAACCCTCTAAACCCTACACCCCTAAAGTCCTAAACCCCAGGCCCAATGGCCCTAAATCCTAAAATCCTAAGAGCCCTAAACGCAACCCCTTGTTCGCCAGGTTTGTGCCGACACCCCTAAACCCTAAAACCCTAAAGGCAGAGACTCCAATATCCCTTAATTAAGGAATATACTTTACACTATAGTAGGATCCCTAATATAGTTTAAGGTATAATTATTCCTCAATTAAGGGATATTGGAGTCTCTGGGAACCCCAAACCGACCCGAAATTCTAAGAGCCCCATTTAGGGTTTGGGGTTTAGGGTTTAGGCCTTGTTCTTCAGGTTCGTGCCGACACAGCTCGAGAAGTTCGGGCCGAAAGATGTCGTCGGAGTAGCTGTGGCCTTGGGGAGACTTCAGGCCGGTGCCTCTCTCTCTCTCTATATATATATAATAATATATTTTAAGAACATAATCTGATCATATGTATATATATATATGTATATGTTTGTATTCATAACTCTATCAATGCATATCAAATAATAGCCTGCTCTATTCCATTCGAAACGATTCTATTGAAAATCTTTTCTAATTGTATTCTGTTCTGTTTTTTCACATTATACTATATTATGATATACTGCATGGGAGTATATGTTGTTGTGTATAACGATATCTATATATTCACATTATGTACATAAAAAATATATATCTAAATCGGGTCCAAAGGTTTTTAGGTTAAGGGTTTGGGGCTGTAAGGGTTCAAAGGCTTATAGATACTTAAAGGATCATGGGACTTAGTAACTAGGGTTATAATTAGTGTAACTCTACTTATAACTACTTATAACCCCAATTAAGGTACTTATAACCTTATTTACTAAGTCCCATGATCCTCCAAGTAGAGTTCTTGTGAATAGGGTTAAAGGAAGGGTTTAGGGCTTAGAGTGCCTAAGCAAGGGTTTCGGGGAGGTTTATGGCTCCAGGGTCTGAGGGATCAAAGGCATATAGATATGGTTTAGGGTTTCAAGGTTGAGGGTTTGGGCTTAAGGGTTTTAAAAGGTTTACATAGGGCTTTTAGGGTGCATGGTTTAATCAATCAAAGGTTTAGGGTTCATGGGCTTAGGGTCTACACGTTTAGGGTTTAAGGGTTTAGGGTTTAGTATATAGTTTGGGGTTTAGCGCTTGCGTGTACAGGGTTTATGGCCTATGTCCAATCTTTTGCAAGACACTATGTCAGCGGGCATCTTCTTCCCCTTTGCTCCGGCTCTTGTTTAAACGCCATAGTAAAGCACCCAAAACCAGGACCTTCTTGAAACTTAAACAAGCTCCCGGCAAACCTGTCAACCTGCTAGCCATGAACTTCACATTCCTCGAACTGGTGTGTGTTTGTAACGTGTGTACAGGGGCTGCAATGCAATGCTTTCGTTTATCCGATCACCACAGAATCTCGTTTCCAGCAGGGGGTGTTCAGTGTCTCGATGTTTTTCGAGATTGTGGATGTCAGGGTTTACCTAGAGTCTCCATTGTAGTTCCTTTTTGGGGGTTACCTTGTAGGATCCCACATATAAAAATGGTTAAACCCCAAACAGGAACTACAATGGAGACTATAGGTCTTCTTCTACAACTTAACGGCACCCTGAAAGGAGTCCTAAAAGTAACCCTAGGATTCAGGGCTTCTGGCAGGAGCGCGATGATGCAACCTTGTTGGCTCTGGCTGGGTTGCCGCCTCAGCATCCGAGAACTTCGGAGGTGCTCGAAGGCCCCCAACTACCTAGCCCCAAGGGTCCATGTACGGAAGTCGTATATACTTTAGGCCTAATGTGCCTATATAGGGAGCACTTCAAGGCCATAGTATATACTTATACTATTTGGGTACATGGACCCTTAGGGTAGACCATACCTTTTTTATCGTTTTCTGATTAGTGGGTCCTAACCATGGATAGATTATCCAAAGAAAGGGCTCCAATGTAGTGCTTGGCACTCACGTCTCCTGTGGATCTGGATTTCAATCAGAACGGCTTCATCCTGAATCATAGAGACGGAGCCTTCAAAGGCATGCTGCTTGTTGTGGCTCTTGGGGCGAGTATAGAGTATAGAGATCGGAATAGGTAGTTGCGTATCTGTATCCCCTATAGTCCCTATATGACTATACTCTTATTATATCTCGCCAAACCATATTCTGTAAGGCCTCCATACTACGTACTGCAAGCCCGGAGCTTGAATGCGCAAAAGCCTGCTGGAGGCTGGCTACCATGGACTTGCACAAGTACTCTGTGAGCCCGCCCCTGAGCCAGAGGAGCTCACAAGGAGACACGTCACAGCGGCCCGGCACAATACCCCACACCGCAAATTGTTGTGTTGACATTGAAAGCAGGCCCCCATCGACCGGCATAGATGGAAGTGGCAGAGACCCAAACAGCTCCTGCATGCCCCGGACACTTGCCCTGCTTGCAACCTGTATGCCACCTGCCTGCCCAGAGCGAGGTGTGGGTGCCCAGGGGTGAGAGATCTTTTACGAGGTAAAGATGGCACCTGGGTGTCTGGGCAAGGTTGAAGAGAGTCAGGACTACCTGCAATCAAGCCTTCGTATGCCTTACACCGCCCTGAGTTTCCGACAACAGGGGACCCGAATATAGTACCCCATAAAGTAAGATCCTTAGTATAAGGACCGCAAAATAAGGTACCCCCGCGCCCTGTGCTCTCTCAAACTGGATTTCAGGCCCTAAGGGTTCATGTGCCCAAATAGGGTTCCTATAAGGGTTCCTTTAAGGGTACCATAAGGATTTAGGGTTTAGGGCTTAAGGGGTCCATGTGCCCAAATAGTATATACTTCGGCTTTAAAGTACTCCCTATAATAGGTACAATTGGGCCTAAAGTATATACTATTTGGGTACATGGACCCTTAGGGAATGCTCCCAGACTCGAGACATTAAATGTCGGCCGGGGGGGGTGGGGTGGTGGGGGGAGGGGGGAGAATATTGCCGGGACTCCGTCATGGGGTGCTTCTTGGATTTTCTCAGTCAGGCTGCGAGCACATTTGCCATGTTCCTGGTTGTCAGAACTCGTTTTGCCACAACTGGGGTTTAGGGTTTGGGGTTGGGTTTGTTTTTCACTGCCGGGGCTTCCCAGCCACTCGAGGCCTCGTTTGTCACAGCCGACAAACCCTATAAATCCCTAAACCCTAAACCCTCTAAACCTAAACCCTATAAGCCCTTATAAACCCTAAACTCGCCAAGGTCAAATCGCTGCCTTGCTCACCGCCTTTGCACGTGTCCGCGTGCGAGAGGTGGTCCTGTCTCAGAGCCAACTCCCTAAACCGCAAACCCCGGAGCCGACTTGGGCAGGCGTACAAAGATGATCGTCATCCTAACTTTAAAAAAACCGCAAACCCCAACCCCTAAACCCGAAAACCCTAAAACCCTCAAATCCTAAACTTCTAAACATCCGCAGTTCGTCCATCGGCAGTGTTGGACTTGCGAGGGCTGGTCGTGACAGGTTTCTCATTCGTTTGCCACTACCGGTTGCTGACAGCTGACAATTCTGCAGTCGAAGTTGTCCGTTTTGTTAGTCAAGCGCGAATCATGTGTTATCATTTGGAGAAAGAGAAATTTTGGAGCAAGAACACAGCATGTGAGTGCATCCAATGACTAGGTAGGGCGTTGGGACATTTTATATTTTCCCTTGTTGGGCTTAAGAGGATCTTATTTACTAATATTTTTTCAAAGGCTTAAAAAGCCCCACCTAGACGAGGCCCAGGGTGAGATGTGTCTGGTAGTTTGGGGGCCTAAGCTGTCTCAGATCCGTGTTTGGACATCCCCAGGGTAAGTCAGGCTTCCTGCAGTAAACCCCAAAGCCCTTGAACCTACATGGTAAACCAGAAAACTAAGCCAACTAAGCCCTGAAATTCTAAAGCCTTAGCTGAAGCCGTGCCGACTAAGTCGTCAGGTCCGGGGGCATGTCATGATAGGTTTCATGGGGTTTACTTTTGGGGTTCAGGAGTTTGGAGTTTAGGGGTGGTTCTCGTTCCGGCGTGCTTTGTTCTCGGATTATGGCATGGTGATCTCTTCAGTTTGAACGGCAAGCCGGCATGGCTCAAACAGGATCTTTTGTTTTGATCGAAAAGCGGAGTCTACAGACAGTACTGGTAGTCGGCCATGAACTGACGACACAGTTACAGCCTGTTCCCTTCGGAGAGCATGCGTCCCCGAAGCCCTAAATTCTGAGCCGAAAACCCCTAAACCCTAAACCCTAAACCCGAATCCCTTAAAGATTAGGAATCTCGAACCCGGCCCCACGAACTGCCCCAGCTACCATAAGCCTAAATGAGTACTGAAATGGTTCCCTAGTGTTCCTTACTACGAAGTATAGGATGGTATACACCAAAGCCTGAAAAAAGACATGTGACCCCGGTTGTAACCCCCACATGCCCAGCCAACGCAAAGTCCAAACTCGTGAGCTCTATGACAACCATCATTTCTGTTGCCATGGTTTATTGCTATTATTGCGGTTATGATGCCAACCTATTAAGCAGACCATCAACGATGAGCCTCGCGGATGCAACTCTAGACTACATGTTTTGACCCTGGTAATTTTGGCGCCATGGCTCCTACAGATGATTGGAGCAAGGCAGCCGTCCTCCTTGTGATGGAGCTGGGAGCAGGGGTGCAGGGTTAATTGTTTTGGATTGAAGGTTTGTGTTTGGGGTAGATTGTGCAAGCAACATTTATCATGGATAGAGAAGAGTTAAGTTCATGCTGGCTCTATGAAAGGGTGCTTGGAGGTTCCTTGCAGTCTTTGATTCTGAACAGTTTGGGCTTGGGACATTCGACAAAACCTGTCACAAAGCCACGCAGCTGTGGCAGGAGCATGTGTGTTGCAACGCCGATGAAACTACCTCCAATTCTCGTTCTGCCAACTATGCTGGTCGTAATTAGCAAGACAGGTCTGACCAATCTGATCAACAAAGCGTTGTCACGATTTCCGCGCCAGCATTTTCAGTACAAGCACATCGTGTGACAAGGACCGTTATTGCGCAGTGTTCAGGGTTTCGATGGCAGGGCTTGATGTGGCCTTTAGGACACTCAAAACGCAGGAGGACTCCTCAGTATGAGTGCTGTTCTAATCGTCTTTTCGTTTAACTGGCACCCTAAAACGGACCATGTTCTGTCAGACGACTCGTCTCTTTCACATGGAAGCCCAGTCTATTTCCATGCAAGCACGGGCAGTGCAGCGCTCCGAACGCCTTCGACCCTAAGCTAGTGCCCCATCGCTGTAGAGTTCAGGCTTGAACTTTACAGGGTGAGGTTACAAGGTTATGGGCACACTGTTTGTGATGTTCAGGGTTCACGGGTTAACATTTTGGTGGACACATCCAGGCAGTCGGGACTCACCGATTTTGTTATTGCTACTATCATGACTCCTATTAGTAGTACTATTCTCGTTCTTCACTGCTACTGTTATATCGCAATAATGTTTCGCCTTGTGTAGTGCAGACAAACAAAAAGCTCGCACTGCAGACCTTCAGCGCGACCTCCATGGAAAACGAAAAAGAGAAGTCTCGAAACCTAAACACTTGAACCTCCGCACGCTCTCGTCCGTAACTGTCCGGGGTTCCCTTTTGCAGGCAGGGGAAATCCTTGACCCTGCTGAATTTGCTGACGGAGACGCCTCTTTGGAGGAGGCCATGCCATGTAAAATGTCAGCCGCACGCATAGCCTGAAAGGCGGACAGCTTAGTCGTCGTCTTGGTCATCACCACCACCATAAAATTCACACGCCGAATGAACTCTGTTTGTACATATATATATATATATATACACGCATAGATCATATAAAGTATGCTCGTCCTCGCAGACCGCATAGACACTCCAAGGCACAGGAGAGGTGGAGAGATAAAGAGGTGGACGAGCATATCGCCATCGACATGTGCTTACATGGGTCATCACATAGACGATCGTAGTCATGTGTGATCATATGTTGTGCATGTGTGATGTATGTAGCGTTTGTACGTATGCAGGCCTGTATGCATGTATGTAAGTAAGTATGTATGTATGTATGTGTATCTATGTATGTGTATCTATGTATGTAACTCTGTGTCTATGTATCTTTGTATCTATGTATGCATGCATGCATGCATGCATGCATGTATGTATGTATGTGTGCATGTATGCATGTGGGTATGTAGGTTTGGCATGTATGCATGCGTGCATGTATGTCAGTATGTATGCATGCATGCATGCATGCATGTGCACGTAAATGTGTGCATGCATGTGCATGTTGTCCTATATTATGTTGCACGGGGTGCTGCCATGCCCGTGGTGTCATGTGATGCAAGTTTGTGCAATGCTATGATATGCTAGGTTATGTTATGCTATGTGAGATCGCATCATCTTTGTCATGGCATGCTGCATTATGCAATTGTTATGTGGCATGATACATTGTGTTACTAACTGTTTGCTATGATATAGTATGTTGTGTTAGGTTGCAATGTGCTGTATCATGGTATGTGTTGTCATGCTATGCCTTCGGCCAGGTTAGGCGAGGTACGTTGTGATATGTTGTGCAGGCAACAGCTATCAGCTATGTGCCCACAAAGCGCGCGTGACGGCATGCAGTATGCAGGAGAAGACACATGCGTTTCACTCGCGGAAGGACAAGCCTCTATCATGGCATCTCGCGTGTGTTGATCCAGACCGTGTTTTGTTTCTTGTTCAGGCATCCGGGTGCAGGAGAGTGATTGTGGTGACCTTTTTTGCATGTACTTCGCGTCCGTCTTCGTGTTTTCGCAGCACATGCCTGAGACACGGACGGTCTCAGGCAATCCTGCAGCTGTGTAGGGTCTCGTGATGTTGAAAACAGTAGGATCGCAGTACAGACATGACGACAGCAGAAACAGCCTGTAGCAGACGAGAATCTGTGCAGTCTCCGGCATTTGAACATCATGTCTTGCTTTGTCGCTTGACTTAGCTTGGCTTTTTACTCGGCGCGTAGGACTTCGGAATTGTGGTTTCGGGCGTGCGGAGCTTCCGAGTTTAGGGGCAGCTGCAGAGCGCAGGAAAGTCTAGGGTTTAGGAGTTTAGGGTTTAGGGGTTTAGGGTTTAGGGTTCATAAGTTTAGGGTTTAGGGTTTATAAGTTTAGGGTTTAGGGTTTAGGGCTTCTGCTCAACTTGTACCTAGAGCACCTTCGACATTTCCAAGACAGAAGGCATGCAGTAGCTGTTCTGACTTCCAAATAGCGCCGTCGGGCCATACGGTTGATGATATATATCCTGCATTACCCATAACACACGATGTACCATAATTCCCACAGGTTGGAGTCCCTCAGGTAATGCGGGATTTATATCATCAACCGCGCAGCGGTAATTGGGTTCATTTAGGCTTTTCCCGTCTCGAGCACCTGCTTTGCTCAAAACTCGTACAGAGCGGCTTCTACCAGGACCCCCCAATGGGCCTTTAATGGAACCCTTACGGTCCTTAATGGTGGGTATTTTGGGTAGATTAGAGGGTAGTTGGGGGGTCTAGGTAGCTTTTTGGTTTAGGGTTCCAGCCTTCGACATGGGTTGCAGGGACTTACGGGGCTTTCAGAAATTGTGCTTTGATTTGGGGGTTTCCGAAATAGGGGCCCCTTATTTAGTACCCTATATAGTAGGATCCTTATTGCAAGGACCCCAAAATAAGGTACACCGAATTTTCGGAAACTCTAAACCCTTATAGAGCCCTTTAAAGGAAGCCTTATAGTACCGTTATAGTAACCCCTGTAAATGAACCCTAAGCTTAGGACCCCTAATTTTCGGAATCTCCCATTGGGAATCCGGAGTTCGGAGTTTGGTTTGGAAAATGCTGCTGCTTGCTTTGTAAGCCCAAAGGGTCCTACGGTTGATGGACAAAATCCTGCACTACCCATTATAAGGAATATACCATAATTCCCATAGTTTAGGATACTTAAAGTAATGCAGGATTTTGTCCATCAGCAGTAGGGATTGTTATGGGGGGATACTTGCCCAAATCATGACGGTAATTCATAATATAGAAACCCTACATTCTACTATATAGGTACCTGGGACCCTTTGGGAAGAAGATCTTGCAGCACAAGCTTAAATCAAATCCTGCATGCAACGAGCTGTCCGTGAGGTGTTTTCCGTGGCTTTCGGCAAACTGGGTGTCCAGAAGAAGAGCCAGGTGGGCTGAATCGGTTAAGGGTGTGGGCTTTCTGTGCATGTACATACACACATATGCAAAATGCATACATACGGGCAGGGATTTCAGCTAGGCCGAGTTTTCTACAGGTTAGATCAGGGTTTCAAGAGTTCTGATTGTAAAGGCTTGGCATTGCTTGGGTTGGACGGGCGGGGGTGAGCCCCTCTCAAGCCCAAGTGTCATATCCCAAAACTCTGTTCATTACCCTTAGACTCTGGACTCTGAATTTATGCACTATGAGAGCTGAAGGCATATCCCGTCCCCAAAGATGCTGCTGCAGCGCCGAAGTGGGTCGCCCAGAGGGCACTGGTTCTTCGGGTTTCAGGCCTCGAAATTTAGGTGCTTGGTTGAAGGTTAAGGGCTTTTAGGTTTTACTGGGGAACTGTCGCGAGCTTAGATTTAAAGTTACGGTTTTCGTGTGTTCAGAGTGTAAGTGTGCGTAATCGGTATTGTCACTGCCACGGCCACGGACGTAGATTCGTGCGTGAGTTTCCATGAAAATCCCTCTCCCTATCGGCCCTATCCCTCTCTCTCTCTCTCCCGGTCCCTCGAACCCACTATATCAAGCCTAGCGGGCCTAAGGGCTGGCAGCCAGTTCACGCCAATCTGACGAGTACAGCTATAGTTTACCGTTTAGGTTTTAGGGTTCAGCGTTGCTTTCGGCCTTCAGTTCAAGATGTTATAAGGATGTTAGTAATGGCTCAAATGTAGAGCAAAGATTCAGGGTTCCCCTGAAGGCCCGTGGATGCTACAAGGGTCCTATAATATGGTTCAGGAAATTTAGGGTTTGTATTGCGCGTTACCGCTTCCCTTTGCTTTTCAGCAGCACCGGCGAGAACCAACAATCCCAAACCCTAAAGCCTTAGCCCTAAGGATGCAGAATTGCTGTGTTAATATACAGGGGGCTGAATGAGACCCTGCAGCCTTCCCTAAAGATCCTTAATTATGCTATGTTGAAGCTTAAAATGTTCAAGCAATAATTACGGGTTGAGTCTGGGGTTGTGGAACTCAGGCTCGGGTGCAGGGTTTTGCTATTTCGTCCCAGCCCTCTCCTTCGTCTCCTGTAGCACCGACACCGCATCAGACCTGGCAGCACGGCTCGGCAGCAAGCACGAGTGCCCTGAACGCCATGAATGCTAGCCAGCAGGCGGAAGCAGCGGGCACGACGAGCCGAGACAGCTCCTTGCGACGCGAGGAGCAAGTGCGGCACAAGATGACGATGATGTCAGGGGGGAGGGGGGTAGAGTCGGGTAGAGGGACAAATTATACTTCCTAAAATAAGGCTTTAGTAAATAAAGTCCTTATTATAGGTAGTATATACGGCCCCCTACCCCCTCCTCCCCCCACCCCCCTAGGGGTCCTTATGATGATGGCCGCTGCTCCGCCACCGAAAGCTCCGGCAGTCTGGAAGCCCGACTGCTCCCTTGCATCGCGCCTGTGAGCACCGCATCACGACCCAGTGAAGGCATCAGGGTCCCAAGGCCTTGCAAAGACATCGGTAAGGTTTTTCTATACATCACGGTTTGCATCCCGTCGCTTGAAGGTTCAAAATGATGGCTACACATATCCTAAAAAGAGGCGACAGGTGCTATCTCCCCTGATCGTCCCAGTACACCTTCCCAAGACTTGGCCGAGCCCGCAAGTTTCAGACAAGAAGCTGCAGCCTGTCGAAGATAGAAAGCTGTTGCTGCGAGGCCCAAACCCGCGGTCGCGCCCGCGCCGACGCCTCCTGCAGAACCGGCAAAGCCGGTCGCGGCTGTGCCACCGTCACGAGAGCGGGAGGAGCTGGAGGGTTAGAAGAGGTCCTACAACTGCCGTTGCAGCTGCTGCTTGTATGTGGCACAGGCTCGGCAAAATAGCTCTGGCTTCAAACAGAAAGCTGATTCGCGAGGTTTAGCACAAGTAGGTTTGTATCTTGAAGTCATGAACTTTCCGACTTACCCTAAACCCCCAACACAAACATTCTAGTTATTTATTATTGAGGTCCCTAATAAGCCTAAAGCCTAAAACGCAAATCGACACTCAGCTCAAGATTTCGACAACGAGCATATCCAAGTTCTGTGTGGTGCTTAGTATGGAATGGGGGAATGGATCCCTATGACAGCCCCTTAAGGTTCCCTATAGTAGTCCCAATAATCCATTCCCGCATTCCCAACTAAGAACCCTAAACCCGAAACCCTAAACCCTAAACCAAACAGTGTTTGTTGATGTGCGTCATCTGCGGACTGCCATTTCTGTCGTTTTCGGGAAGCCCAAGGCTGCCTTTTACCCAGAGACTTCAATATCCCTTAATTAAGGAATATACCTTAAATTATAGTAGGAACCCTAATATGATTTATGGAATATTCCTTAATTAAGGGGTCTGATATATTGGAGTCTCTGGGTACGGCACAGGCACGAAAACGGCATCAGGACGTGAAGTCTGAAGAAAGATAGCCCTGTTTGCCTGAAGTGTTCCGAAAATAGCCACATCCACGGCACTTCGCGCGAACTGTTACACGTTTTAAGGCACCTGCAACACCAGACCAAAAGTGCTGCAGGATACCAGCCGTGCTGGCGATGCGGAGGCAATCCTGGCAAAGTTGAAAGCACAGAAAGAGCAGGCCTGGTCTCAGTTGCCAGAGAATCCGAAAGTGTGAGCCTCGGTGGAGGGTTTAGGGTTTAGGGGTTTAGGGTTTAGGGGTTTAGGGTTTAGGGTTTATGATTCAGGTAGTGCTCAGGGAATAATAATTAAACCCAGTGCCGACGGGGCTTGATTTCCATTGGCTGGGCAGCATGCCACAGCTTAAGCGATGAGCGCTTCAGACTGTCAGCCTCTACCTTGCTCCCAGATGACCTACCGTTTTAAGCACTTAAGGAGGGAAATCATACGAGGGAACCCTATAAGGGGAGGGTTTCGGGGGACGAGGTAGAGCGAAGCTTCACCGTTCTGGGGCTTTGGGCCTTCATGGGCTAGGATTTGGCGGTGTTTAGATTGCAGCAGATTGGAGACTCAATGTCAGCTAGATCGTTTGAAGAAGTGTAGCGGTAAGGTTTAGGGTTTGGGGTTTGTTTATGGTAAGGTCCGGCTGGAACGCCCTCGCCGTTTAGGGCTTGTAGAGTTTGGTATAGTGTTTAGGGTTTGGGCCCTTGGAATCTGTGTCTTTCGTTTTCTTTCCAAGCGAACCTAGCGTTTGAAGATCTTGAGCATGTACTGTTTCGAAGAGGGCTGTACAGTAAACCCCATAAAGTTGGAAACCGGACAAAGGCCAAATCATGCTGGGGTTCCCTATACATTACTCTTAAGGATTGAGGCTATTGGGTTTCCAACTTTTAGGCTTCTACTGTACTTCCAACCCGAAGCCAAGGCTGTAACCCTAAGTTCCATAAGCCCCTAAACCCTAAACCCTAAACCCCTAAACCCTAAACCCTAAACCCCTAAACCCTAAACCCTAAACCCCTAAACCCCTAAACCCTAAACCCCTAAACCCCAAACCCTAAACCCTGTAGTGAGAGTAGTAAGACCTGACCCGCAGACTCCTCTGGTCCCACAGGCCTAGAAGTAAAAAAAGGCCACGGACTAGCTCTTGCCTTTTTCGCACCATAAATATATTTTTTCTATACTATAATGTACCCCGACAGCTTATCTAGTTGTTAAGGCCCTATAGTCTAATAGTGCTATTTTCGATCTTGATCCGCAGGCGTCGCCTGAACAGCTCGAGGCTCCGGGCATGCAGTTTCGGTTGGGGCGAGGGTATACCTATAGTCTCCATTGTAGTTCCTTTTTTTGGTTCAACCAATTATATATTAAGGATCCTATAAGGTAACCCCAAAAAGGAACTACAATGGAGACTATAGGTAGGCTTCAGGGTATAGGGTATAGGCTTTAGGGTATAGGGCCTGGGGATCAAAAATGTGACACAGGAATCTTAGGGGCACATAGAACTTTGTTTTTTTTTGGTTTTTGGTTCCTATGGTCTATAAGAAACAGCTAAGATTGCGATGTGCGCTAGGGGTCTAAGTTCAGTATGTGAGTGACGATCGGTCATTCCGCAATGTATTGGTCATCCCCGACCCCGGCCCTCAAAGCTCCAACTCCTAAGTTTTTAGCTGCAGCTATCCATCTTCACTGCTAGGGTTTAGGGTTTAGGGTTTAGGGTAGTCAAACAGACACTAAACCCCAAACCGGAATACCCAAATCCCGAAGACGCTGTTTGAAGCCCTGCGTTTTGGGGCTTAGAGGATAGCCACGCCGGGCCCTTGCTAAGCTACCATCATAACGGCCCCCCCCCAAAAAGGCCTGGCCAAGTCCGGCAAACCCTGAGAATAAGTATAACCCCTATGAACCCTTCCAAGCCCTTACACCCCGACAAGCCCTATGAATCCTGGAGCACTAGACACGTCATCAACACAGACAGAAAGCCCCCTTCACTGAAGATACATCCCCATGCTTTCAGAAGCCCTAACTTGAGCCCTTAAACCCCTCGGACCTAGAGTAGGCCCTTATTCCCTTTTTTAGGGTTCAGGTTCCCTTGTAAGCCCCTTTAAACCAAAAAGGGCACCCTTTTTATTCCTAGGTTACTCTTGGGTCTCGACCCTTAAGCCCTAAAGCTTTAACCCGTTTTGAGGATCTGGAGCGACCACGCCCTGAAACGTTTCTGTAAAACTCCCCTAACGGTTGAGGGTTTAGAGTTTATGATGTGGAGTTGCGAAGGCGAATGATTCATGGCATGTTTTTAAGATTTTTCTAGAGCCCATGTTACTTTGCTCTTCTCTCCTCTGCTCTCCTCCTCACCTCTACACTACTGTACCTATAGTATCCGTTGTAGTCCCATTTCTTGTTTAACCCAATTTATATAGAGACTATAGGTCCCTTAAAGGAGCCCTTAAAGTAGTCATTAAAGGAGCCCTGTAGAGCCTCACCGAAGACTTCGCGAGGAGCTCCTGGAAGCCCGGCGCCGCGGCTTCGCTGCGGCAGCTCCGGTGCGGTGCCGAGGTCAGGGGGTGGATTAGGGTTTAGGGTTTAGGACTTGGCGTTCTTCTGGTTGGCTCTTAGGACTTTAACTTTTTGGGTTTCTATAATTAACTATAATAAGGAGGCTAAAAGTTTAACTTTTAGGAGGGGTTCAGAAGTCAGCCAAGAGGATATTACCCTAAACCCTAAACTCTTACAGCTGAGCATTTAGGCTGTGAGGGTTTAGGAGGTTAGGGAGTAGTGGTTTAGGGCTTTAAGTGTCAAGGGGTTTAGGGCCTACAGGGAATCGGGTTTATGACAGGTTGTTGGTTCAGGACCTTAGGGTTATGGTAGTATTCAGGGTCTTGGGTGTAGGATAGATAGATAGGTATGTATTATATATATACACATATTTTTGTACATATGTATATATGCATATTATATGCTCTAGAAAATTTAAAACGTTGTGGGTTTAGGAGTTGGGGGTTCAGGGAACCACCAGGGATCTGGGAGATAGGGGATTTCATGTCTGGTGGGAGGCGGTCTACTGCTTGGGGACTGAGTTTGGGGTTTAGGGGTTTAGGGTTTAGGGGTTTAGGGTTTAGGGTTTAGGGTTTAGGGGTTTAGGGGTTTAGGGTTTAGGGGTTTAGGGTTTAGGGGTTTAGGGTTTAGGGGTTTGGGTTTGTATCAGGTCATGGGTTTCGGTGGGCCTCGTTGGCGCCATCACGAGGCCTCGGAGCGTGGTAAGTAGACCCTAAACTCCAAACCCTATAAGTCCTAAACCGAACTGATGTTATACGCCCCCTAGCTAGAATGCAACAGGGTTTCAAAGGTCCTTATCGGCTTCTGCAAATGTACAGCAACCGCATCAGTGACGAAGCATCAACCCTAAACCCGAAACCGCAAGCAAGCTCTCCAAACTGATCTGCAACCCTCAAGCCTACACTCAGGCTCCAGATCCACAACGACCCTAAAGCCTAAACCCTCAAGGCTCTCCAAACCGAGCAATCGTGTTTTAGGTCGAACTCGATAAAGGGTTTAGGGTTGAGGGTTTAGGGTTGACAGCTCGCAGACACACCCAGCGAAATCCAATCCGGTGTGCACAGGCTGCGCCGGATGTGGAAAGGAAGGTAGCCAGGCGCAGGCTTTCCAGTGCCTGTGGCTGGCGAAGGGTAAATTCGAGGCTTCAGTCGGGTCATACCGAATTAGTAGAAGTCAACAGTTGTGATGACTTCGGATGCTTTTGTAATGAGCTACGATTCGTTGAAAGTTCTTGACATTCATCACGACAATTAGATGATTTACTTACATTATGTACATTGCATATATTGCATAAAGCACGTGTGTTATGTAACGTAATGTTCTGTAACGGATCTACATGTATGCAATTATGTATGCCACGCATACATACATACATACATATATATATATATATACACACGCATACACGCATACACACACACATACATACATACATACATACATACATACATACACGCGTACATACATACATACATACATACAGCCATACATGCATGCATACATACATACATGTCTGCACTACATAGTACATTACATAACATTACCTTACAGAACATTACACAGCTTCACGGTACTTACGTGACCGTACGTCACGCTACATTACGTCGCATTACATGGTCTGACAGTACATACATACGTGCATAGCTAGATAGCTAGATCGATAGATAGATAGATAGTTACATGCGTGCATGCACACATAAATGCATGCAGACGCATTTCTGCAGTGTGTATATACACACAAACGTTTTTACACATGCATGTGCAGATACCAGGTACTTCTCATTGTCATTTGCGGTAGGGTGTTGTTCTCGGCGATGTAGGATCATGTCGTAGGCTGTTAAACCCGACTTTAATCAAAGTGCAAGCGATGTGTGTTCTACAGGTGAAGCACAAATCCCGGCTCAGAGCGAAATGTCAGACTGATTATTGTGTTCGGGTTTAGTAAATTCGGTGTGTGTATATATATATATATTTATATTTGTTTTTGCTTTTGTATTTAATATATGTATATATATATATATATATACAGAGTCTATATAGTGCTCGAGCACTTCAAGGCTCATGCAGCAGTTTGCAGGGTTTAGATTTAGCCGTTGGGGTTCGGTCGTTTGCTCTTGAGGGTTTAGGGTTTAGGATTTAAGGTCTAGGGTTTGGGGTTTAGGGTTTAGGATTTAAGGTCTAGGGTTTGGGGTTAGGGTTTAGGATTTAAGGTTTAGGGTTTAGGGTTTGGGGTTGTTCTTGACTGCTTTGGGAGGTCGCGGGTCTGCTGACTGTAGTGCTTCAACCCGAGCCCCTGACCCGAATCGGTAGAACCTTTGACACTTCCCTAAATCCTTGCCCTTAACCGGATGTGAGTTCGTATCTTCGATCGGGACGGCTGCAAGATGCCTATACCAGTAAGTAAGACGACTAAGACGACGCTTTTGAGTGGCCTACATGTTTGGAAAGGGCCCTTCGATTTTGCAGTATCACGGTCACTGAACATCTCGGTTGGCAACAGCCATCGGTTTCAAGCGAAGGATCTTCTCATGAGCTCTAGGATTCTAGAGACAATCCGCTAAGCCCCCAGACCCTAAACCGCTAAACCCTCTGCAACAAACGGTTTGGAGCTTCCATTGGCTTAGGGTTCGGAGCAGCCGGACGGCACCCCCAAGCCCACTTCCGACCATGTCCTACTTGGAGCATACGCGGTTTATGTATATATATATATACACATACACGTATATATGTGCTTACTTATTGTCTTTCATTCATTTATCTGTTCATTTGTTTACGTACATAAATAGACGAATGCATCAGTGTAACTGGTGCTAACGGTATTTCTTACCCTGCGTATCCCCCACGTACTGCTCTGTGTAGACAAGGTGTGGCACCTGCAAAGCTGCTAGATACTGCAGCTATGAGTTCCCGGGCTGCAAACGGGTTTAGGGTTCAGGTTTTTAGGGTTTAGGATCACAGACTTGGGTTTAGGGTTTAGGCTAGGGTTGAGGCTTCATTGAAGGGCTTGTGAGGGTTTTTGGTTAGGGTGGTGGTTTCGGAGTACCGGGTTCTGATAAACAGGGGGCAGACAAACGGCAAACCTTGCGAGAGTGTAGGAGGCCTTGGCAAGATCGCGTCGAGGGGTCTGAATCTTGGCCCTGATTTCAAACCTCACCAGAATCAAATGGGCAAGCTTCAACAGTCAACGACAACATTCCTAGCAGCACCCGGAACCCTAAGCCCCAAGCCCTTAAGCCTCAAAGTCCTAAACCTTCTGCCGTATCCTAAGCTTGAGTCCTACAAGCATTGTAATATAGGGGCCTTAATACTGTAAGTAGACAAGGGTTTGGGGGTATATTATACGGTACTTATAATAAGGAACCCAATACCCTATTCTAATTCTTAAATCTTTATACTAATACTAGCCATGATAGTAGCTCTTATAGACCCCTTTACAGGAACCAAATTCTAATTATTAAGGGCCCTTGCTTTAGGTGCCAGAACCTAATCCCTAAACCCGAAGCCCTAAACCCTAAGCCCTAGCCCTAACCTAAGCCTGAGTCCTACAAACATTGCAGGTGCCAGAAGAGCCACTGGAGGGAGCATAAGAAGAAGTGCCGAAAGCGAGTGACAGCTTCCCGGCCTCAGGAGTGTGGGGTATATAGGATATATTAGAGGGTAGTTGGGGTGTCTAAGTGGGATTCGGGTTTAAGGTTGGGGTTTAGGTTTGGGATTGGCAGCAAGGTTCTATACGGTTAGGGATTACAGATGGAGCTTTTTTAGCTAAGGCTTTAGAAATTTAGGGCACAGGGCGGTGCTTCATAGGTGCTTGTTGCTTTGAGGGTTGTAGGCTCCAGAGCTCAGGTGCCTGTCGCCTGTTTTTGTTGTTTTGCAAAAGTGGGGCGTACATGGCTTTCCCAAAACCCCTCGAAAGGGTTTGTTTATAGGTAGGCCTGATAGCTGGTTATAGCTGTTTCGTGAGTAGCTCATAACACAAGATGGTAGTAACAGTAGTCGCAGTATCTAAACACAGCACAGCAGTCATATAGTGATGGTAATGATGATAAGGTTCCCGTCTATCAAAGTGCTTCCACAAGCCAAAGCCCTGGCACAGCTAGCAACCCGACCTGCGTTGGGTTCTAGGACATTGACCCCGAACCATAAACCATCCCTAAACCCTAAACCCTAAACCCTAATTGGAGGCCCAAGTTTTTGGATGGGCACAAATGAGCACCTGCAACTTCGTGGTTCGGCACAGATCTCTAAGTTCAATTTGGTTCTTCGTGTTCACTATCTGCTGATGGGCCAAGCACGGAGTTCGTAAAGGGCTTCACCCTTGAGTTGAACCTCGCTCTACCTTTCGCCGCGGGGGCTCGATCTGAATCGGGACCGGAATAGCCCCTAAACCCTATATTCCGTACAAAAACGAGGCAAACATCTGCGTGCTGTCAGATTTTGCCTGCGGCTCGGCAGTACAGAGAAGAGGCTACGGGCGGACAGTTGCGGTTTCCTTGCTCCGTGAAGTGCTTGGCTTCAGGATCTGTGGTAAGTGCAGGGCCACGTCCTGAGATAAACCCTGCAAACCCTAAGGGTCCAAGCACCTAATAATCATATACTCTCTTTGATATTGAGCTACTTAACTACTATCCTAAACCCAAGTACCTAATTATTGGGTCCTTTGGACCCGTAGGGAAACACGGAACGAATGTTCGAGCTGAAGTAACAGGCGACAAAATAGAAAGCCGAGGTCTGGAGCTGTTCCACTCATGTCGAACCCTACATCAGGACCCCATGGGTGGATCCAACATCGCTGGCTGCGGCGAGCGATGGCAGCTTGCTTGCATGCCACAAACAGTTAATGCAGGAGCCTAAACAATACTAGTTCGGGGGTTCCTTGTTTATAGTCAGTTATACTCGAAACCCTTCTCAACCATTAAGGCACCTAATATTGGTTTCAACCTACATAAGCGCCAAGCCTTCAGTGCTTATGTTTCTTGAATGACTTCTTTTGCGCTTTCCACGCTGCTAAGTGGCGATATTCGGCTATATGTGGACGACATTGAAACAGGGCGAATTGGAATCCGAAAGTGAGTACTCTTCATTCCCACTTCCCTGTGTGGGGCGATAGATTGAGCCCTACACTGAACTCTACGAAAGCAACTCGAGATCCGCTTCGCCCTCCCCTCCTCGACCCTAAAGCCTATTTAAGCCCTAAACCCTAAGCCCTAAACCCTAAGCCCTAAACCCTAAACGCTAGACCCTCCTTGAGGACATGTTTGCTGATGAGCCCATCGACTTTACTGTGACGCGCTTGCCCTTTTTCCTGCGGCCAGAGACTCTCGGACTGATCGTGGCGTGTGCGGATTTCGGCTCCGGATGTTCACTGCCAGGGCCGGCTTTAGGGTTAGGGGTTTAGGGGTTTAGGGTTGTTTACGGGTTTAGGGGTTTGGGGTTTAGGGGTTTAGGGGTTAGGGGTTTAGGGTTTAGGGTTTGGGGGTTTAGGGGTTTAGGGTTTAGGGGTTCAGGTTTAGGGGATAGGGGTTAGGGTTTGGGGGTTTAGGGGTTTAGGGTTTAGGGGTTCAGGTTTAGGGTTTAGGGGTTAGGGTTTAGGGTTTGGGGGTTTAGGGGTTAAGGTTTAGGGTTTAGGGGTTAAGGTTTAGGGTTTAGGGGTTAAGGGGTTTAGGGTTTAGGGGTTAAGGCTGAAGGTTCAGGGTGTGGGCTTAAGGCTTTGGGGAGTAGTGGTGGCAGTTGTTGTAGTCGCAGTCCAAGTGACGGCGGTGGTGCCTAAACCCTAAAACCCTAAACCCCTAAACCCCACACTCTTAACCCTAAACCCCTAAACCCTAAACCCTGAGTCGACAGCTCTTTGAACCCTCAACTCTGGGAGTTGCACCCTACATAATGCTCCCTCGGCCCCGTAACCACCACCCACAAAAAATGTCTGCTCTAAGCCCTTCACACATAGGAAATCTGCAACCCCGAATGCTAGGAACCCGAATGACGAAGCTCTGTAGCCCTACAGCCCTAAACTCTAAAATCTTACTAAACCCATCTGTTCAGGCTTCCTGGCATCAACAAGACTATGCTCCCGGGATCGGAAGACAACTCTCCTGGCGCACCACTTCCCGAGAGGTTTCTTGATGCCACTTTTTAATGTGAGTTCCAGGGATGTGAGACTATAGGGTCTGGGGTTCATTACCTTCCCTCCCATGTTGGCATCGTTAACCAAAGACTGATGTTCCCACACGCGGCCAGCATGGCCTGTGTCGTGTTGTCTATCGTATGTTCTTGCTTTCCAAGTATTCCGTTCCCTCGAAGTTTGAAGCAGCGAAGTTGATGATCACTGGCTTTGGATCTTAGCATATCCTGATCATCTGCTCCCGAGAATAATAACAACAATACGAAGATGCCGATGATCATGATGATAGCGATGGTAATATTGGTGATGAATGTGATAATGATGGTGATGAAGAAGAAGAAGAAGAATGTGATGATGGTGCATGTGGTGGTGATGATGATGGGGTTGATGATAAGGATGATGCTGGTGATACAGATGATACCGATGATCATGAAGATGGCGATGGGGATGCAAATCACCGCTCGTGATGAGGCTGATGGCCAATCTGATCGTGATGATGCTGCCGAGAATGATGATATGCTTAACCGCGACCCTAAACCCACAGATCAGGGCATGGGATGCTCAGATCCTCAGGTTTTGATTGCGCATGCATCTTGGAGTGTTGACCCTTGAATCAAGTCTTGAGCGTGCAACTTGTAGCCTTGACGTGCATAGACCTGTGGCAGACGGCAGGCACACATTGCTGTTGTATCATGAAGTCTCAAACCCTGCGAAGCTCTGTCGGTAATATAGGAGCCTGTATATGTGGAACAGGGTTATGGGGTGCAGTTACATTATTGTACTACAACAAACAGTCATGCTACGGACTATAAGGGAATACTATGACTCGCTGAACAAACCGCCAGCAGACTGTTGGCTGCGCAGCGCTGTCCAGGAAGTGGAGCTGCAAGGAGTCCCCCGGCACCTGGGGGGAGCAGATGGACAAGTACACCAGGCACCACGGCCGACTTTAGTGTTTAGGGTTTACATTAAGGGTTTAGGTCTTTAGGGCTTTAAGGTTTAGGGTTTATTGTTTGGGTGTAGGGTTGAGGGTTTAGGGCCTCAAGGGTTTGAGCTTTAGGGTCTCAAAAACGGCAAAGTTCGGGGGTTGCAGTTTCGGGCAGTAAGTTGGTTGATTCGGTTCGATAGGCCCAAAATCCCTAAACCCGAAGAACCCCACAACCTTGAACCTTAAACCCTAAGTCCTGGAGCCTCATCTCGCAGACCCCAAAAGCCCTCAAACCCTTAGCGAACAATGCGGGGTCGTGCCGGAGGATTTTTTTTCGGTTCGTGGGGGAGGCAAGATCCTGAACCCAAAAGTACAAGCCAGAAAGTTGGAACATTATTATCCTCATGCCCCTAAGGTAAAGTAGAGGGAATCCCAACACTAATCATGCTAAATCCATGTTCCAACTTTCTGGGGTTCACTATAAAGTGGGTAGTTGCTAAGGAATGTAAACGAAGTTTACCATCGTAGGGATCTCCATCGCATAACGCTGTTTCGTTACCGTCGTAACTTAAGTTGAGACCCTTTGCCCCAAACTCCGAAGCCAGTTACCCCAAGGTTCCAAGTACCTAATAATCTTACACTCTCCAAAATACTAACCTAGTTAACTACTATCCTAAAACCCAGTACCTAATTATTGGGTCCTTTGGACCCTTAGGGTTACAAGGCCTTGAAGCCTGGAAGCCTACGCCGTAAATCTTGAGACGTAAGACCCAATCGCACTGCCTCCTATAGTGAATCCCAGAAAGTTGGAACATGGGTTTAGGATGATTAGTGCTGGGATCCCCTATACTTTACCTTAAGGGCAGGAGGAGAATGATGTTCCAACTTTCTGGCTTCTACTGTACATCCCAAAGCTCAAATCCGAAATGCCAAATCTCAAGTCCCACGCCTGAGTCGTACCTTCAGTTCTGTGGGTAGTCCCAGACCCAACCAGACCCTTAATCCTCAAACCTGCATCCTGTGTTCTCCGACGCATAGATGCACCTGCCGGAGCGATGCGCAAAGCTTCCTTCAACTTAAAAAGGTAAATTCATCATACCCGCTTGGGACCCGGAGTCTTTCTTGAAGCTATGCGCGAATAGTCGGTGCTGTCATTGAGGTTGACATCAGCATCTGATTCTTATGATAGTCAAGAACAGTCGGGCCACGTAATAACTTCATGAAGACGGCCGTGATTCTCGTCGTCTTAAGCAATACGGTTATTGCTTCCAGGATTGCCAGTGTTGTTGGTCTTTCGGATTTGTGTTGTTTTCCTACAGCTGCCCATGAATTGCTGCAAGGAAGCATCCCGAGAAGTTTGGTGGCAAAGACCAGGACGGACTTCCTGCAGAAAGGGATGGCTTTTTGAGCCCTACACCCTCAACTCGACTTACTCATGACCCGCAACCCCCGAACCCCTAAACCCTAAACATAAGCCCCGCTCAGGGAGATTTTGGTCCAGGATTTGGCTTCCTAAACCCTCAACCCAAAATCCTCGATCCTAAACCCCTAAATCCTAAGCCCGAAACCCCAAAAGCCCTAAACTCTAAAGAATTGCAAGACCCAGAGGCTCATTGTGATGCCCATGGCGATGTTGATGGTGATTAGGGTTTAGGGTTTAAAGGTTTAGGGTTGGTGATGGAGGTGATTGTGATGGAGATGGTGATGATACCGACGGTGATGACGATGATGATGATGATGATGATGATTTTGCTGCTGGCGGTTGTGATGAGGATGATACAGGTTTTGAATTTGAAGATCACACTACTTGTTTTTACTGTTGTGATGATGATGGCAGCGAGATAGGAACACTGATGATGACGACGATGATGATAATGATGACGTTGATGAAGATAGTGGCGATGATAGTGATGACATTTCTTAAACTTACCAGTTGTTTTGTCATGCTGCTGGTGGAAGGCATGGTAGGAATGCTTCTCTCAAGCTTGCTGGGCCGTTGGTGCTCCTCCTTGCTACTTCGTAACTCCCTTCTGAGTTGAGATGATGTCTCCATGGTTTAGGTTTAGGAGGTATACAGCAAGGCTGTGGGTTCAACATACTGCACATGTATTTTGATTTTTGTGCAGGGCTTGGAACCCGATGCCCTAAACCCTGAGTTCTGGCTTTGTAGCTTTGGCTTTGGTGAGACCTCTGAGAAGCTGCGTGCTTTCCGGCAGCTGTGGTTATCAGGACGGAAGGTGTTGGGAAGCCGGCTCGGTGGGCTCATGAAACTCGAGGTTTAGGGTTTAGGGATTTCAAGGCAAGGGCTCTGTATAAACTCCGAGTAATGGGTCCAAGCATTTCATCTCGACGTGGACTGTTAAAGCCTGGGGGGCCCGTACTTTTAGTAATGTGTTCTATGATCGGTCGCATTCCTCTATCATCTCTTTACAACAAAGGTAGAGGGTAATATGACGGTCGGGATAAGTAATAGTATCTCCGTGTAGCCCCAAAAGGATAGCCGCAGTATAGCCGTAGTCTTCTCGCAATTCCCCGTTCCAAGTATGCAAGCTCCTATACTAAACTCCCGTAATGCCCTTGATAGTAACCTCCTTAGAGAACCCTAAACCCTAAACCCCTAAACCCTGAACCCTAAACCCTAAACCTTCGAAAGGAGCCTTGGAAGGATCCCTATTCTGAGTTTTTAGACCCCTGGAAAACCATCATCCCTTTGTGACTTAGTGGGTCAGGGAACTCAGCAACCAGGAAGAAACCACAAGCCTATGCCTATGCGTAACCCGAAAAGAGCCTCACACAAATACGGAAAACTAAAGATTTCCAGACCCTAAACCCTAAACCCTGAACTCTAAACCCTAAACCCCTAAACCCTAAACCCCTAATTAAACCCTAAACCCCTAAACCTTGAACTCTAAACCCCTAAACCCTAAACCCTAAACCCCTAAACCTTGAACTCTAAACCCCTAAACCCTAAACCCCTAAACCTTGAACTCCAAACCCATAAACCCCGAACCGCCAGGCTCCCGACGCACGCTTCGGTATCAGTTGGCAAGCCTCAGAGGCCTGGGGGTGATCATTGCATACTTGGAGGTTCATGGGTAGTTATAAGTAGGGTTATAAATGGGTAGTTATAAGGGTCCCTTTGAAGGGATCTATAGGGATTCCATAAGGGTTTAGGGTTTAGGGCCTACTTGGAGGTTCATGGGTAGTTATAAGTAGGGTTATAAGTAGGATAACTATGGTTATAACTTATATTAGGGGACTTATAACCCGACTTGTAACTACGCATGAACCTCCAAGTAAGGACTGTAGAAGGGTCAAATGGGGCTTTACAGGCGCAGGGTTCTATAAGGCTCTATTCCCAAAGGGTCCATGTGCCCGATTAGTATATACTTTAGCGTTAAAGTACTCCCGCCCGAAGTATATACTATTTGGGTACATGGACCCTTAGGGTTTAGAAGGGTTTGATGAATAGCTGTTAATGTTTTAGATAGTTAATGGGCTTTACGAGGGCCTTGCAGGTTCTACAAGGGCCTTATTAGTTCATGGGTCAACCTGGCAGTGCCCTTTTGAAGTCATCCGAGCTTGTCCTCCCAGAGAGCCCAATACCCCTTAATTAAGGAATATGGCTTAAATTATATAGGGCTTCATATTATGATTTAAGCTATATTCCTTAATTAAGGGATGCTGGAGTCCCCTAAACCCTAAACCCTACAGATCCCTTAAAGGATCCCTTAAAGGATCNTATATTCCTTAATTAAGGGATGCTGGAGTCCCCTAAACCCTAAACCCTACAGATCCCTTAAAGGATCCCTTAAAGGATCCCTAAGTATTCCTTAATTAAGGGGTATTGGGCTCTCTGGGCTGGTCTATATAGGGTTCATGACCTGAGGATGAGCCTGCAGAAGGTCTCGGAAACGTGCGTGACTCTCGTGGCGAGACCCTAAACATCCCTAAACCCCTAAACCCTAAACCCTGCTAGAATGTGGGCGTTTCGAAGCATTATCTAGCCCCCAAACTCTGTAAAGCCCATAGCCCTAACCCAGGTTGAGTCTTTAGTATTTAGCTGGGTTATGTCAGTGTAGGGTCTTTGCTTTGCTTGGGCTCCTGAAGAACTCCGAAACTTCATCCTACCACCCGTAGTGAACCGTATGGACGCGCTTACCTCGGTCAGTATCCTGAACTCGCCTACTCTTGCTCGCCACTTAACCGATTCTGAAGGCAACTGGCAACCCGACAAATAACCAGCAGCCCCAAAGCTAAGTACCGACCTTAGCCCCTAAACCTTTCCCCCCCAACAGAGAAAAAACAATCCTAAGCCTTAAACTCCCTAAACGACTTTTAAACCCCAAGAACCCAGAGAGCCCAATACCCCTTACTTAAGGAATATCTTTTAAATCATAACATGAAACCCTATATGGGTGGTTGTCAAAATTATGGTCCCTTTTTGGGTCCTTAATATATTGCGGCACCTAATATTTAGGGTACCCCAAAAGGGACCATAATTTTGACAACTACCCTATATAATTTAAGCCATATTCCTTAGTTAAGGGGTATTGGGCTCTCTGAGAACCACGGAGCCCCTACACCGTGAACCTTATAGGGTTTAGGGTTTAGGGGTTTAGGGGTTTAGGGTTTAGGGTTTAGGGGTTAGGGTTTAGGGGTTTAGGGGTTTAGGGTTTAGGGTTTAGCATTTAGGGTTTAGGGTTCTTACACCTACACAAGCCGTGGTGCATGGGCGAAGGTTGGTTTAAAGTTCGTCTTCAACCAACCGATGAGCCTCTTGTCATGGGGCTTCAGGTCTAAGGTTAGGGGTTAAGGTTTAGGGTGAGTTTAAGGTGGGTTTAAGATTTAGGGTTCAGATTCAGTGTTCTACAACTACAAGGCTTTGGCAGGATTGGTTTCATACTGCTGATGGACAAAATCCTGCATCACCCATTATAAGGAATATACCATAATTCCCATAGTTTAGGGTCCTTAGGGTCATGCAGGATTTTGTCCATCAACCGTAGTGTCTGGGGTTGGGGGTTCAGGTATCCGGATGTATAGAGATTACTGCGTCTTGGGAGCCAGGGTTCCAGTCCTTGTTGGGGTTCCGACTTCCATCTTACTACTACTACTACTACTACTACTACTACTACTACTACTACTACTACTACTACTACTACTACTACTACTACTACTTACTACTACTACTACTACTACTGCGGCTTATTCTACACTCAAATCGCCCATGTAGGGCCTTTAGGAGGGGATGCTACTACTACTACTACTACTGCGGCTTATTCTACACTCAAATAGCCCATGTAGGGCCTTTATGAGGGGATGCTACTACTACTACTACTGCTACTACTACTGCGGCTTATTCTACACTCAAATAGCCCATGTAGGGCCTTTATGAGGGGATGCTGCTACTACTACTACTACTACTACTACACAGTTTGTGGATCATATCGGAACCCTACAGCGTAAAGTAGCCCTAATCCCTACATCCTTAGGCCCTGAAGCTCTATGTACCTATCTCGAATATACTTTGGCCTTACAGTAGATAAAAATTTAGGGTTTGGGGTTTAGGGTTTAGGGGTTTAGGGTTTTCGGTTTAGGGTTGGGGTTAGATAGAAAGGCTTGGCTGAGGTTTTTCCCCAAAGATTCCCTCGGAAAGCACAGTTCCGACAACTCGGCATCTTCAGGGTTCGGGGTTTAGCGATTTTTTTTAAGGTGCAAGGCTAAAGTTAACAGAGTAGCCGGAAGCACTAGACATAGCATACCCTTATAGTCCTTATGTTATAATATATGATATTACATTATATTACTTATACTATTAAACTAGGTTACAATATGTTTTGTTATATCATGTGATAACACACTATACTATATATTATACTATATTGTGTTTTATTTTATTCTATTATATAATATATTATACTTGTTATACTATGTTATTGCTATGCTATGCTATGTTACGTTACGCTACATTGCGTTATATTATGTTATGTTGTGCTATGTTATGTTATATTATGTATGTTGGTTATGTTATACTACATCATAAGTATACTAGAATATCCCCCCCCCTCCCCGAAGCTTCATTGTGAGGGCCCCTGTATTATTTGGCTCTCGAACTCGTCCCTATTTATAATTTCCAAACCCCTACACCCTAGCCCCAAAACCCGAAACCCAAAACCCCGATGATGATGACAATGGTGATGGCGATGATGGTGTTTACTTCTGTTGTTAGTGTATATATATATATATATATATGTAATATATATATATATATATATATGCTCACCCCCCCCCCGTTGACGGACCATGCCCTTGTGACAGTGTACTCTTGGCAGGTGACTCGGCTGAGATATTGTATCTAAACACACGCCACACGACGATAATCTGTATAGTAGATATACAACGTGTACTTTTAACATGCCATGTACTGAGGACGCATGCACCAGACNTGGCAGGTGACTCGGCTGAGATATTGTATCTAAACACACGCCACACGACGATAATCTGTATAGTAGATATACAACGTGTACTTTTAACATGCCATGTACTGAGGACGCATGCACCAGACGCGCGGCAAATGAGTTAATAGTTTTGTGGTAGTATTGATATCAGGATGAGTATTAGTATTAGTACCAGGGTTAGTATTTGTATTAGTGTTTACTGTAAGTATGCATATCAATACTAGTAAATATGAACTAGTGTTAGTGCTCATGTTCGTGTTAGTGTTAGTGTTCTTGCCAGTGTCAATGCCAGTAATAGTGCCACTGCGAGTATTGGTATCAGTTTTTTAATACTGGGTTTAATATCAGTTAATAGTCGCAGAAGTGCTAGTATTAGTATCAATATTAGAATTAGTTTTGATATGTTAGTATATTGTTAGTTTCGTGTATTAGAAGATTAGTATATCAATACGTTAATGTATTCGAGCAGTAACATATTTGTATACTTGTATGTTAGTATATTTAATATGCTAGTACAACTGGTGCATGAGTACACTAGTACATTGGTGTATTAGTATATTAGTATATTAACNGTATGTTAGTATATTTAATATGCTAGTACAACTGGTGCATGAGTACACTAGTACATTGGTGTATTAGTATATTAGTATATTAACATACAAGTATATTCGTACATTAGTATATTAGTATAATAGTATATGTACTATTTCGTGTATTGCCTAACGATTTATAAGTATATTAGTATGTGGGCATATTAGTACACTACTTTGTCATGTCGGCATACTTGCATATTACAGTAGCCGTATATTAGTATATTAGCATATTAGTGTAGTAGATTCATACATGAACAAGTAGTATANTCATGTCGGCATACTTGCATATTACAGTAGCCGTATATTAGTATATTAGCATATTAGTGTAGTAGATTCATACATGAACAAGTAGTATATTGTTACATTGGTATATGGGTATATGCGTAAACATTAGTACATGAGTGCATTAATATATTTTTGTATTTTAAGATAGTGGCAAGTATTTTTATGTACATTAGTATATGCTATGCAGGTGTCTATTGGTAAAGGTATTAGTATTCATATCAATATGAATATGATTATTGGTATTTGCAGGAGTTTTAATGTTAATATTCGTATTAGGATTGTTCATAGTCGTATTCGAAATAATATAAGTGTTAATGCTGGTATTAATACTGGTATTAGCTTGAGCATTCAACAAATTATCAATGT